>JAGVSP010001187.1:0-57008 GCA_022494985.1 Micrasema minimum
TAGGGAAAACAGCGAAGGAGTGAAAAACCCAATGTATTTATGCATCCAAAATCTAATGTATAAAATACAATGGATTTTTTGCTCCTAACTGCTCCTAACATCCACACACATCCAAAATTAAATGGACTTTTTTATACGATGATTAATACATTGCATTTTTTCGTTACTTGAAACCTTGGAGGAATCACTATATTATTGCTTGAAACAAACTCTAATTGGTTGGGGATATACGGGCTTCTAGTAAAAGCTGTCACAAGTACCTACCTTATATAAATTAAAGTTTTTTTTATTATCCTTGGTAGCTACGTTACTATTAGATTCATTAGATAGAGATACAGATTGTCTACAAAAATTAATGATCATGGATGAGGGCGCTTTTGATTTCCACATTTAAAAAAAGAATAGTAAAACTAAACATCGTTTCTAACATTAAAAAAAGTGTTAATCGGATTAAGTTTAGATCATAGATTCCCAAAGTGGGCCACCTGGCCCCCCAGGGGGCCCTGGAGAGATCTGAGGGGGCCTTCTCTGGCTCTGGGGAAGTAGGGGAGCCCTGGGAAGGAATCAGGGGGCCATGAAGTGCTCAAATTTATGACCTTATAGAATTTAAAAAATCTGGGAAATCTAAAAACGGGTCAAAAGAATTTGGGATCCTATGGTTTAGATTTTAAATTATATGAAATACAAGTAGAAATTTTATTTATTTATTAACTTACACCTATATACAAATATTATACATAATACCAAACCATAGTGCACAAAAAATATATTTCTTAATAAATTAAAAAGGAGGTAAAATATTTTAAAATGTAAAAATTTAAAGTTTGTTCGAAGACTGAAGCAGTAATTTTTTCACACGTTTTAGATATCGACCAGTTGCTCAATCACAGATAACTATCGACGTAGTTAAAAACGTGCTAACCACGTGCTAACGCTAACGATTTGACCGATCACAATGAGCATACGTTCCATACCACGTTCGCCGAGCCGAGCATTGCCGAAGCAACGTTCGGAGATGCTCGGCACGCGGTATCGCGGCCGAACGTCAAGCGCTCGTTTAATAATCCCGATCGATAACTTTTAACGCGTGTTCCACTGTGATCGCGAAAACGTTAAACATCCATAGGTAAGAAATCGTTATCACGTCGCTTATTACCGAGTCGATAGTGATCTGTGATCGAGCAACAGAAGCGAGGTTTAAAAAAATAGGTGCTTAATAAGTTTTGTGCTTAGACTGTGATCACCAATGTATCTATAATCTACATCGAAGTTGTGAAGCGTAAATCGGTAAATTATTATACATAATGAAATAGATTTTATCGATTGCTGTCATATACCTACATGGCGTATCAAAACTCGATGTACAAGCGGGAAACCAGTGAATCTACGTCATATTTGTAGTCGATTTTGTAAAAAAAAAAGATTTTCGAGAAAATTGAGTACCTACCCACGAAGTAATTTTTTTTTCGATAAATTTTTGCAAATTGTTATCAAATATAATTTAATTCGTCAAAATACTTTCCACGGGGAAAATAA
This sequence comes from Micrasema minimum, assembly GCA_022494985.1. Classification (NCBI taxonomy): domain Eukaryota; kingdom Metazoa; phylum Arthropoda; class Insecta; order Trichoptera; family Brachycentridae; genus Micrasema; species Micrasema minimum. The sequence goes on from JAGVSP010001187.1 coordinate 1,537, forward strand.
AATAAAAAAACCGCATTTGAATAAGAATTTGTGCGATTTGACTTAATCTGCCACATTTATGAAAGCCTTTATGAGAAGTAAAAATTTTATTTTTAAAGTTCAGATTAAAAAGTTATATTACACATTTGACTCCAAATATGATGTAGATTCACCAGTTTTCGGGTTGTACTACGAGTTTTGTTACACCATGTATAATCCACGTCGCAGCTGCGATATATTATCTACATATATATGTAGATACGTTGATGATCGCAGTGCTGGTAAGAAGGGAAAATGTATACATTTTGATTTTTCATGTTTTTTTACTGTAACATAACGTAATATAAAAAACTCTTATTCTGGAATGTTAAAATTTTATTGTCAGTGTAAAGATTTTGTGATACTTATAAAAAAACCTCATTTTTAGTTTTAAATACTGTCAACTAAATTCATAAAAGACCTAAAAAACCTAAAATAATATTATTACTTTTCGCAAAGCATTAAACGTGTTTTAAGTTTTTAAATTTATTTTGGTAGGTATTTAGTTATTTCACTTAGGTAGGTACTTCATTATTATTTGTTTTTTACTAGTTTACCTTTTTAAATACCTTACTGGGCAAACCCCGTGCTGACGTATTCATTTACAACATGTTTGTGTTTATGTTATAAAAATTAATTTATTGTGCCCTAAATTTATATTAATGTATGGTATGTATAAGGTAGGTAGGTACACGTACATACCGTAGGACAGGTATCTATCACATGCACAAAAGATAGAAAATTTCCACCATAATATCCAAAAAGAAACAGGTACCTATGTTGTTATTTTTTACGAATATTAAATTTCTAAAAACCATAATTCGATCTTATTGAATTTAGAGTGAATATCGAATTTGGGAGATTTTTTTTTAAAAAAATAAATTAGTGCCTCCGATTTCCAAAAAAAAATCCCTTTTCCCAAATTTATTAAATGGTGGATTTTTATCAATTTTTAGGTTTACTAAATTTTTCTTATTCAAAATTGGACATTTTAGATTTTTAGAGATAGATATTGTGAAAACATAGAAGAGCTTTATTTTGTATATTCACGTTAGCTGAATGCGTTAGATTAATTAAATACAAAAGTTCTACGTACATAACACGTTTTTATACTACGTGGAAAATTTATGTAGGTAAGTACCTACGTATATTCAGTTGCTATCAATAAAAAAGTGTGTCAGACACTAGCGTGATTTCCGAATAGCGGAAAATAACAAAAGTTAGATTACTACGCACAAGTTAAAGATTCTGGTTTTGGGCGTACCACTTAGGGAACGGCCCAAGATCGTTTAATTTTTGTGGCTTTCTTCGTCCAGTCGCAGTAGTCGTGGGGCGCTGCTGTCTCCAGAACTCCTGCCTCTTGTTCAAGAAGCTCACCGCTTCCTCAGCATGTATCGCTATGCTGTTGGTCTTCCTGTCGGCTACGTTCAAGTCCGGATGTTTCAACAGATTCTCCAAGTATTCTTTATCCACACACAGCTGACCCAGCAACTGTCTGGATAATTTCTTTTCCGGGTTGACTGCCTTTTTTGAGCCGCTTGTCTTCTTCGTCGGAGTGATGGTCTTCCTAACTGTCTTGTCGTCTGGAATCGGTGTGCTGAGTAGAGATTCTTCTATGTCTTTTAGGTCTATCAGGGGCTTAGAAGACCCGATGGTGTTTTCTATGGCTTCCTGAGCTTTTTGCACTCCCAAACGGAATCCTTCGAGCTCAGGGCGAATACGTAAGCCGCGGTGGTAAAACATCAGACTAAGTTCGAAGTCTCCTAAATAGTAAAGCGCTTCAGCCTTTTGGTAAATGGCCTTGATGTAATTCTTGCTTTTCTGTAGAGCAGTCTCTGCATCTTCTAATGCTAACTTCGGCTCTCCGAGATTGTTATTTATGTATTATGTTTTTGTTTGTGACTATATTGGTCCCAAATAAAAATAAATAAATATGCACTATTTGATAAAATCTTAACATCATAAGATAACGATCAATAAATTATTAGTAGTAATGGTAATGGAATTTCCAATTAAAAAAATGATTGATTCTTGAAAAATAAATAAAATATGTAAGTATAAAAAAAATATGTAATGTGCAGACAACATAAAAAAACATTTTATACATAAAACATGCAATATTATTATTACAACAACGCCAACGTCTTAAATGATGAATTTTACCTAAAGTTTTCAAAATAATTCCGAGATTTCATAGGTAATAATAAAATTTATGTAGCTACCTATATTATAAGTTATAAAAATGTAATACCTAAATACATAATTTAGATAGAAGTATCATCGATTTATGTAAGTTATATGAAAAAAACATGAAATTCAGGAATTTCAGTAAAAATCTTATGATAACGCCAACATAAAAAATAGCATTTGTGTACCATACGAAATATTTTATCCAAACATGTTCGTAAAGCAGCTGTCAACAAAGTCAAAATGTGTATAGTTCCGTGAGTGGGAAGGATGACACGATATAATAGGAAGCATTGCATGCTTTATGGAAGTTAATCATATATTACTCCTGACAAGTGGAAATCGTAAAACAATAATATTATAAAGGAAAGTATGGGGACAATTTCTAGCATATATTTAATAACTATTGTTGTGTCTAACATATTCCGTTGTGGATACTCGTATATCCTTTTTTATTGGAGACAGGAAATTTTATTATACTCATCCTAAATATTATATTTATTAACTGATACATCTCCGTAATAGGTATGTGAGCGAATATTTTTACCCGAAAAATAAAACATGTTAATTTTAGACATGAAATACAAAATTCTACATAAATTGTCATGTTTATTAATACGCGTTATATTGTTATTTAATACATGTTTAATTATAATAAATAACATCTAAATAGTGGTGTTTGTTATCATTATTTGTTTACATTATCTCCATGCGTTTTGAAACAACCACACACCATTTTGTCTCATCTTTCTCTCATACTGTCTTTTTCCAACTCATGTGTTTGGTTTTCTAAATTTATTTTGTAAAACTGTTATAAATATATACAGCACCATGTTTACCAGTCTAAAAATGCCCGTAACAGGGTGAAAGCGCTAACTGGTCAAATAAATAAAATTGGAAGTGTACTAAGTAGTTTTTTTTTTTATTAAGTTCTTTATTGAGAAAATAAAATATAACATTTTAAAACAAAAATAATGCCGTCCCGATAAACCGCAATTTTGCCGTTTGTCATACGGGAGCCAATAGCAAATATGTAAATAATAAAAAAAAAGTTTACAAAAATATACATAAAATTGGAATAGATATATACGAAAAAAGCATATGGTTGAAATCAATACTATCTATATATATCCTATATAAAAATGAATGTAAGTTTGTATGTATGTAATGTATGTCCTCTATAGAGATCAATAAAACCGCTTATCCGATTGCAATAAGTTGTTCTAGAGGGTTGTTTTATTCACTCCTGGGGAAGGTTCCTGCATTATAACATCCATTTTTATATTTTTTGTATTTGTGGTATTTGATATAATTTAGTGACAGTTCCGGGTGAATTTTAGATACGCCATGTAACCGATAGTACTGCATAGCTAAGTACATAAAGCTTATAAAAAATGTCGTCAAATAATGGCTGTACAGCAAAAGGCGCTAATGTCGTTTTCATTACGTTTACAATTTATTTTTATACACCTCGAACTTTCAATTACATTTTTTAAATTTATTTACACCCCGATTCGGACTTTTTTCACAATAAATAAGTGCCGTGAATTTGGTTTTGAGCTATCGAGTGCATTTTTTACCTCCGAAAATGTTTTTTTGTTCAAGATTTCTGTGTTAGTTTCATCGTCAGTTTTTCTCTATGAGAAAATAAATCGTTTGACAAGGGCTTCTCCTGATCGAGAATAACTCTGCAGAGCTCTGTTTTTTGCAATAAATAGAAAGAAGACAAAATTCCAAGTTCAAAGACACCTAAAAATCGTTTCTAGCTGGGAAAATAAAAAAAGTTATAACGTTTTAAAAACATTATTTTTTACTATATTTAATAATATTTTAAGTTTAATCTGTTATAATTTTTATGGCTATGGAATAAAAATCATTAACAGACAGTGAATTCGTAATAAAAAAGTACCTACCTTTAATAATTCGTTTGGAGTTTATATTATAGGTAGTCTACCTAGAAGTTTTTATTTCTCCTTCGAGCTACAAGAATCTTTTGTTTGAAATTTAGAGCATTTTGCTACTACTACTCTCCCTTAATCCGCACCCAATGGTGCATAGGGCACTGCAGATTGGTACAACCAAGTGGCAGTGTCTCTTGATCATTTTATTACATGAAAGTAGGATGATCAGTCTTACGCTTCAGTCCCAGTCCAAGTGTATCGCACATGAAATATTAATGTAAAAATAACATGTAAATAAATCATATTTCATCTTGACCCCTCTACGGGAATCGAACCGGGCGACCTCATACACGGTAGTAAAATGGGCTACCACTGTGCTACGAGGTGAACATATGGATCATATGGACCGAAAAATATATATTCTATTTGTATAATGCCGAATGGGTTTTAATTTTTTTTTAAATTTAATAATTATCATCACCATTACTTCCTATTACAGAATTGCTTCCCATGCACAGCATATGGATTTTTTAAATTCCAAAATCGCGGGCGTACCTTTTTTTTCGTAAAATAACGTAGGGTGATCGTTTTAAGGGTTTTTAAGGGTGCTGATTTCGAATTTAGAGTTTATTTTTAAAATCCAAGATGGCGGACGCAACGTTTTTTTCATCAAATAAAGTTTGGGTATCGTTTTAAGGGTTTTTTAAGGGTCCTGATTTCGAATTCAGCTTTTTATTTTTAAATCCAAGATGGCGGACGCAACTTTTTTTTTCATACAAGGATGATTGGGTATCGTTTTAAAGGTTTTTGGGGCCCTGATTTCGAATCTAGCGTTTATTTTTCAAAATCCAAGATCGGGCGGTCGTCCCTTTTTTTTTCCCAAGAGAAAATGAAAGATGGGTATCGTTTTAATGGTTTTGGGGGGCCCTGAATTCGAATTAAGAGTTTATTCGGAAATTCAAGATGGAGGACACACATATTTTTTCATAAAATGAAGGTTTGCATCGTTTTTATTAGGGCGTATTCGCGTACTGATTTCAAATTTAAAGTTTATTTTGATATCCAAGATGGCGGACGCACCTTTTTTTCATAAAATTGAAGATGGGTATCGTTTTAGACGATACGGGCGTCCTGATTTTGAATTAAGCGTTTATTTTTAAATCCAAGATGGCGGACGCACATCTTTTTCATAAAATAAAGATTGGTATCGTTTAAAGGGGTTTTGGGTGACCTGTTTTCGAATATAGAGTTTATATTTGAAATCCAACTTGACGGACGCACCTTTTTTTCATCTAAGAGTAAATTCCATTCATGCGTCAGGACCTGCCCACACATTTTAACATTTAAAAAAAAAATAATGTCCCTGGTTGTCTTTTTCAAGGGTAATAGAAGTCCTCATATTAAATTTACGAGTCGGACAGCCAAGAAATTTAAATTTGTTTATGCCAAATGGACGGATAAACAAAAAATATATTATAAATACCTACCATGAAGCACTTGAAAAATAAAGTCACCAAAATAAAATAAAATAAACATTTACATTTTACCTTTATACATACGAGTATGCACATTATACGAGTTTTTATTCAATTTTCATAAATGCAATTATCATCAGAAAAGAAAATACAAAGCAATCCTTCTATTACCAATTCCAAAGAAACGAGATAAATCTTTCAAATTTCAATCGATATTTCTAGAATTACCTGTTTCTTCTGCGTCAGCAACGCGACGGAATAAAATATGTTATTATCACCCAAAACAACCCGAGTCGGCCCAAATTAACAGTGGTAGGTAAACGATAGTTACCTACTACCCCGATCATTATTTATAAGTAAATACTACCTCCCGTTTGGAGACCGGCATACTGCCTCGCCAGGCCCACCATCCCAGACATCCACCCCAGCATCCGCGATAAGGGTCTCAATAAAGAGACATGGAAGAGAAGGCATTAAAAATGTTAAATTAAGTATATCAAACCTTATTGAAAAAACTAAGTGCTATTTCAGTGTTGCCAGCGCGGAGTTCGTTTCTCCCAAGGGCAAGGAGAGTATTCGGATCGGCTTCATCAGGTAAACTTAGCATCTTTGTTCTATCTTGTTTCAATTTGATATTCAACGATTGTTTTATATCAGTAGACCCCATGTTAACTGCAGCCGCTCTATCTTTGTCCGTATACGTCTCTTCTTCTCTCACGACTTTCTTGCTTCTCAGTTCCTTTTCCTTCATTTCCTTTTTGATCTGCTTGAAGATGGCTTTGCTGGACAGTTTGGGAGTGTATACATGGCGAGCTGACCCACTCCTATCCTTAGTTTCTCCCTCGGGAATGTCGAAGGAGACTTGCCTGGGCATGTGAGGGTCTGCCAGCCTCTTGTGACCTGTCCTAGGTCCTTGCTTCTCATCGTGACCTGTATCCACGCGCACAAAGCTCTGGAGGAACTCTGTCTCCTTGCTGGAGCCGAGAATTTTACTAGCCCGTTCTTTCGCTACATCGTCTGCTGGCATTTTAGAAACGGAAAGGCAGGAAATTCGAAATGAACATCAATACAACATCAAACTTCAAATTGTCTACAAAATTACGTCAGTCGAAGAAGCTTAATAATATCACAATAGCTTTTAATCATTCAATTGATTCGCTTATTTATGCGTAATGATGTGCACTAAACACAAAATGCATATTTTTTTAACGTAATCACCCTTATAATGAGGATCTATTTTCTAGCACTACGCCCCAATAAAACTATCGGGTTCACACTTTCACCTGCACGCGATAAGGAAATATTTCACAAACACGATAGTACTTATGTAAACTTCGCATCGATAGCATTACAAACTGATTTTAGTGTACTATTATTAATGACGATTGGGTATTTAATGTCTCTTGTTTATGTTTTTAATGTCTTAGTTATATTTCCCAGTAGACTGTTGGCTTTTCGCGTGCCGAATGGTGCAGTGTGGAGGGAAGTGGGTTCCTGGGCGCGTAACATATCGCTCCTCTTAGCAGGGCAGAACTTAGGACGTCATTTTTGTTTGCAGTAATACATATTTTATTTCAAACAATAATAAACGAGCTGGATGTATGTTTTAATGATAAATGATTTAGCCGGCAAGTATGGCATTTATTTTTCCCTTAAAATAAAATGTCTATCAAGTGAAATTAATAAATTGCTGAAATTAAAAGAAAAATCTTTTTAAAAATCTACTCCAGCTGTTGACTATGAATTGATTAAGGCTAAGTTATTAATTAAACTGGGCTTGATTACAAAATTATTCATGTGCTTATAGTAAAAAAATAAAATAATGACTTTAGCTTCAAATATTTTATGAAAGTACCTACCTATTGTGAAATGAAGCTCTGACACCATCAAGCCAGGCGGATTTTTCAAGAATTGGTGTTCTTTATTTTTCAATGACCTACAAAACCTAATTTACATAATTTTAAGAGCATACCACACCACGTGACTCTCGGCCTCTTTCCCATACAAACGAATTCCTCGATTTTCTCCCCGGAATTTAACATTAGAGCAATGATTTTTTCACACTTTTTAGATATCTACCAGATGCGACTTTGTATCGTCTTATTTTTTTATATAATTTATTTATCTCCTTTAACATATAAAATATCGGAAAAATAGACGATGTAAAATGTATTAAAAAAAACACAGCTATAAGCGTAAGTCTATCAAGATTTAAACATTCACTGAAGTAGACCCGATCCTGTCTTGAGTGTGTCCACATTTTATTCTAACTGTCTAAGCTTCACCAATTTAATGTTTTGTCAGTTATTTTTACTGCTTGTTATCCCTTTTATCCTTAACTATGTATTTAAAATGGATTTTTCCGTAAATAAATATATAAAAAAATATATATTTATTAAATTTCAGGGGGAAATTCGAGGAATACGTTTGTATGGAAAGCGTCCGCGAGTCACGTGGTGTGGTATGCTCTCAATAAAGACTGACAAAAGAGCATTTTTTATTGCATCTTATCAGATTGAGTATATGAGTACCGTATATCCCTAAATTCAGCCCTGTCCGTCACTCCTGCTAGCTGTATCCATGGACACGTAACATTCCCTCCACTCGGTTACCTACCACTACTGGCTCTACATTCATTCTCTAGTCACTAAACACATACTAAAATCTATACCTGTTACAGTTATCACCACCTAGTTTCTATTCAAAACCCACATTTCGATCAATTTCTCACAAAACAACCTTCCGCGCCATCATATATTATATTGAACGGATTGGGGTAAAACGTAAAACAATATAAGAAAAGAAAATGTATTGAAAAGAAAACTATAACACATAAATATATATCATAAATACTGAGTATAATATTTTTAAGTATTTACCTCTTCAAAGTAACTTTTCATGCGTGTAGGTTTTATGAAAGCCCCACCCTTTCTTTGCCTAGACTGCTTTAAAGACTATTGAGTCTTTTTTCAGTCCAGCCAACTCTACCGATTTTTTCAACAAGCTAGACCGCGATTTTAAGATTGTTAGTGTGATAAAAATACGGATGAATTTACGTTATGTACGCGAACAAATGCTTTCATCGCCCCTACCTACCACTGTCTCGGCTTATGTATTATAATTGTCATTGTTTCCATCACCCAAACCAACCAGAGTCGGCCCAAATTAACAGTGGTAGGGTATGTAGTTTCTACCCCGATCATTATTAATTAGTAATTACTACCACCTGTGTGGAGACCGGCATGTGTGGAGACTACCAGACTTCCACCCGTGCATCCGCGGTCAGGGTCTCAATGGAGGGGGGATTATATTTTCGTGATTTACTAAAACAAAATCATTTTCTAGTTAACATGTTTCGCTGTAGTAAACTTAAAAAGTGTCATAGCTTGCTTTGTCTGTGGTAGAATTTTTAAATAAATCAAGTAGTACAAGACGACGTTCCCGGCGGATCCCTAATTTTGCTTTTTATGAGTTTAACATAAAAGTGAAATGGTTAAAAGCGAGGTCTGGTAATGAATGCAGTTTTCCAGCAACATATATTATACTAGTTTGAAATATTATTAGGAAGTTATGCTGTCATAAATAATAGTAAATAAATGCAACCTGTGATATGGGAAAGTCACGTCATAAACAAAAGCAACGCTCGTTCTAGTTTACTGTAAAAAAAAAAACACCCGTTCTACGACGCACATTTTTTTGTTATGCACGAATTAATTCTGAATGAACCGAATAAGCTTAACTTCTTTATATTTTAAAAAATGGAATTTTAAGACAAGAGTCTTATATCTGACCTTTATGTACTTCATAAAAATATAATATTAAGCACTTGCATCATTAGATAGGCATAAAAAATACTATCTACTATTACTACCACCTTCCCTTCCAATGGCGCATAGGGCATGCATCGGTACACCAGGTGCAGTGTATCTTGATCATTTTATTACACGAAGGTAAGATGACCGCTTCAGTACCAGTCCAAGGTATCATACGTGTAATATTATACAGTTCTACTATTAACTACTTTCCCCTATCCGCACCCAATGGTGTATTCGCATAATCGTAAATTCATCCGTATTTTTATCACACTAACAATCTTAAAATCGCGGTTTAGCTTGTTGAAAAAATCGGTAGAGTTGGCTGGACTGAAAAAAGACTGAATAGTCTTTAAAGCAGTCTAAGGAAAGGGTGGGGCTTTCATTGTAGTACCAGTCCAAGGTATCACACATGATTTTTTTTATTTATTTTACTCCTAACACAATTTTCTCGAAAACTATGGGTCAAACTATGTTATGTGAGTTTTTAAATTATGTAAGTAAAAAATTTGTCATATTGATTATGTAAATATTCTATAAGGTATAATACTACACTGAAAATGTCCTGACTCGACACGGATTATCTAGTGAGTCGGGGTCAGATCATTGTCATTATCGTGATTTTATATATCTTGGGGTTAATGCTAGAAATGCCTATTTCAGATTTTGGTCAAAATGAGTTAGGTATCAGAAACCACTCATAAATTACCATTCTTTTAATGCTATATGTGCCTAAGTCAGCCACTGTAATGTGAGGAGGGTGAAGAATCATATGTGTATATATTATGTTAAAAAGTAACTAACACCTATGTTTTTATAAGAAACAATCAATTCCCTCTCCTGAATAATGCACTTTTTTTAACATAGGCACTTCTAGCACTAACCCCCAGATATAAAATATGAAAAAAATTATTCAATATTTAAAGCGCCCCTGAGGTATATTTATACGAAAACGGCGCTTTATAAATTATATTATATAATAATAATAATAACAATAGTGAAATAAAAAAATACATAAATAATAAATAAAATAAAATTAAAAAAAATTTATACTACAGAATCGACTCCAGATATTATGTAGATTCATTGGTTTCCCGCTTGTACATTGAGTTTTGTTAATATGTACACGGTGTATAGGTACAGGGTTGTGTGTGTTTAAGTAAAATAAAGGTATTTTATCGTAAAAATAATGAATGTCTTATGTACAGATATACTATTGTAATTTACTTACGTGTTTGTATGAATTCAGAGCTTTGGTATAATTTCCATTTTTCAGGTGTCCGGCCGCTTCATCTGAGTGAATTTTCGCTTCAGCGGAGACCTGAACCTTTTCGTCTTTATTGCTATTATTTTTCTTCTTGTCTTTCTTTGATTTTGGCGCCATCTGTCGGAGGGAAACAAAAGCTTCATACAGTGAGGTAAGAAAATATTTGGTGAACAACCCTACCGCTAAAAAGACTTGGCGAAGAGGAGCTTTCGGAAAATGTCAACAGGGGTTCTTAGTGTTCGCATTCTGAAATTCACTTATTTTATCGAATGAAATTAATGAAGAAACCAGCACTTATTTTTGTTTATATTTTTCATGGGCCGCTACTAAGTTAGTCGCCATCTTTTTCCATAATTAACTATTGTGATTATATACGATAATATCTGAAATGTAAATAAATAAATAAACATTAATTAAACAATTTAAAAATCAATGCCATGTACATTTGTACATATGAAAATAGAATAGTAGGGTACTCATTTGGTTGTTATATTATGTGTTTTACCTTCTTTAATCCATTTGTTCCCTTTTCAGCACGTAATGATGCATAGGGCACTGCATTGGTGTAACTACTATCTATGCAGTGCCGTATGCAGTCACTCCATAGATAGTAGTTGCACCAATGCAGTGTACTTTTTATCGTATTAACACGTGAAGGTGAGATGATCAGTCTTACGCTTCAGTGCCAGTCCAAGGTATCACACATGAAATATATTAATCTTAAAATTACATGCAAATAAATATTTCATGTTGACCCCCTATTATTTATTTAATCGAACCCGCGACCTCATGCACGGTAGCCAAATGCGCTACCATTATGCTACGTTTCGGACGAAATATAAATATACCATGTTATTTTTTATTATATGCAAATAACAAAATGTTATTTTTATTACGCCACATTTGGATGTGACGTATGTATTTGAATATTGAGGCACAAAATAAGTCAATATTCCACAAAACGGTATCAAGGATAAAAGGCTAAACGCGTTTCGTTCATGAATTTTTAAGATTTACATAAGAATGTGATGATTTATTGAAATAAGCGCATTTATTTCATTTCAGCTATTTCCTAACTAACTAACCATCACGCGATTTCCCCGTAGGGGTAGGCAGAGAGGATAGAACGCCACTCTGTCCTGGCATACTTCTTTTTTGCCGCACGTGATGGAGGTATATTTATACGACAAATTCTTTATTTCCTCATAAAACTGCCTGCTATAGAAATCAATCAGGAAGATAAAGTTTCCATTCACCGATTTTGTAGAAAAAGCTGAACCATAATGGAGCATATTTGGATGCATGGCTCAAAGTTATGGCGATAGAAAACAGACCCGGATCAAAAGAGAAAATGCGTCAAAATTTTTTTTGGAGTTCACTTCTTAAGAATCGATTTCATTTTAAAAGCCCCCGGTACGCAAATTTAATTAGTAGTGAAATTAAACGTTAGCATCGTAACATCGCAATACCGTTGACATCGTGAAAAATTAACGTTATTACAAAGGAGAAGTTGTACGCGAATTTGGAATGAGTTTAACAGGCAATGCAAGAAACTCATTCCCTTCGTAGCCCTGGGTATGATAATTGTATTATTTTATTTATTTTGGTGATTTATCTCACTCTATCTCTCTCTCTCTCTCTCTACGCACTGGATGACGTCAGACGTGCTCAGACTCAGCCGGAAATAAAAACGTCAAAGTTTAACATTTTATATCTCGATTATTTATTAACCAATATTAAAAATAAATTCATCAATCGTCATGTGATTTTTCATTTTAATTTTTTGGCCAATGAAAAAATCCTGACAGCAAACTGCGGCTAAAAACAAAATGAATCCTGAAAACCTACGGTTTAATGATGAGGTTTCTCGGCTCTACATATGAAATTTCCTAGCATGACATCAAAGTTTATTTTCTCTACAAGTGTTACGGAATGTTAGTAACTATGTGAAAAAAAAATAATCCACCCTGTAACCGCCCCCTCTCCTATAACTCGCCCCCCTTCCGCCCACCCTGGGAAAGTAACGTTGGCCTGACATGATAATCCTCTAACTCCAAGATGCCTGTACAAAACACATGAAATGTTTTCATAACAAGAGCTTTAATACGTGTTACCTACCACACTCGTAATACGTTTCTTAGTTTTTTTGTTGATTGAAAATCTGCGTCGACTCACTGCTTGTTTGTTCAATAAACCTAAAATGAAAACTATGAAAATTGTGTATATTGCTTTAGTAAGAAGTCAGCTTGAATATAACTCGGTCATTTGGTCTCCCTATTACAGGGTTCACGTAAAGAACATTGAAAGAGTCCAACATAAATTTTTGCGCTTTATTAATTTTAAATTAAATATTCCCATAATAAACATAAATTATAACTTTTAAAATAACTTTTTGAATATACAAACATTAGAAAAGAGAAGAATATGAAATGATTTGCTCTTTCTGTTCAATGTATTGAAATCTATGTTTGATTGTTGTCAACTAACAAATTGAATTAGTATACGTGTGCCTGGTCGAGTTACCCGTAGTAATGCACTATTTTACTGTAGCCAATCATCGACCAATTACAGCGCAAACTCACCTATACGATTAATGCACGCACTGGCTAACAAGTATGCTAACAATATTGATATTTTCAACACAAATCTAGTGCATTTTAGGGAACAGTGTCTGGATGCCATCTCTGGCGGTAATGAATAGCTACCTACTGTGTAATCATTTAAAAATGTCTATGTAAAGGCCTATGGGCGTAAAAACAATAAAATAACAAAACACCGTTTTGAAATTTCATAGAAAGCTTGGAAATAGATACTGTGAGTATATCAAAATTTTATAAATGTTAAATTTAACAAAAATAGGCTGTGACATGAGGTGATGACTTACTGAGATTGATTTATCAAATACTATGAACATACTCTTTCCCATATCCGCACCTAATGCATTTTGGAAGATATCAAACGTGAAATATTTATGTAAAATCTACATGTCTCGAAACTAAATATTTTATGTTGATCCTCTACGGAAATTGAACCAGTGACCCCATGCATGGCTATTCACTTTACCACGAGGCGGATTGTGAGCTTTATTGATGCATCCAAATATACATTCAAATATTATCAATGTACATAAATTGCCACCCAGCAATAAACCCGCCTTATATGTATGAAATACCCATATGTATAAAAGTGTCAAATAAATACATATTGGCGGCTTCCGTATCGTGATGGTTAAGACTCAGGATTCGGAGGTTAACACACAAATACAAGTGATTTTTTTGCAAACCTGAGTGTTTGTAGTGTTGGCCCCCCTCTGTTAATTTTTTAATAAAATATATACATTAATAATAATTAGGAATTTTATAATAAGTTTTATGTGATTTTATTAGCGTTGGTCTCTACTATTGCAGAATTAAGCCGACTGTCATATGCTAGCCCTGCGAGGCTTTTCGGCGCTTCCGCGCCTTGATTTTTGGTTGTTCCACCTTTTGTTGATTGGCTAAAAAGTCCCAACAAACAGAAACCTAATTTACGGAGGCCCACAAAGCCGCCCGACCGAGGCTTGAGTAGAATCTGCATAACCAACCGAAACATGATTTCATACTATTTCAATAAAATTGTAAAACTTCCGGTACTAATAAGTACCGACGGGACGTTGAGGATTAAATATGTTCGCATTTTTAAAGTAATTTTTCGAAGCTGGAATTTTTTTTCGAAATCTGGGGAATTTTTGGGGGAAATCTAGGGAAATTATTTTTTCCGCAGACATCACTGAGATTCATTTTTTCGGCAGACATTACTGATGGACACTACTACTATCCTTTTTACGCTAATAATAATATATTTCTTTTCTCTTTTAATTTCCGTAACATGCTGCGACAACTCAATACGGGTACTGAGTTAGTACCATCTATGAATGTATTTTAAAACTTTCATACATCCAACTAGGTGTATTACATGCAACTAAAGCTTACTCTACCTACCTAGTATTGTATTCGAAGAATTTATTACGACGTAATGATGTATTTTGGATAGTATTCATTATTATAATCCCAATATTTGGATCTAAGAAACGGAAAATAATAATTTACAAAAAAATATTTACGTAAATAATAGTGCAGGATAAGGAATGGGGCATATATTACGTTCCTATGTATAATACATATTTAATCGCATCAAAAATCGGTCTCGGTGGAGTTGCAGCTAGGAGGAAGATATCACAATCAATTAGTCATAGTAATTAATTCATCATCAATGTTAAATTATCAGTTAAATTCAAGCCATCTTTAGTATATGGTTAGAGTAAATATATGTATTGTAATCCTGCCCCAATTTTTTAAAAATACTAAACTTTTTCCTAAAATCACTAACCCCAATTACTGATATCAGATGGAAGCTGGCATTCCAATAGTCCATGCGCTCTGTAGCTGCAAGACAACCTGGATTCTAGACTCTATCTACTATCAGTAGAATTAGTTTGTCACTAACTTATATAGCGTTTTTAGTAAAATAGTTTTAATTTAATTTGTACGTGGGTGAAGCTGAGTTCCAACCGTCCATGCGCTTTGTAGCTGCAAGACGAATTGGAGTTCAGTATAGATTTAATATCGTTTTCTAAAAATAATCGTTGTCTCAGATCCTTTATTCATAAATTGGAAATGGAATTAATTAAGAATATCCAATGCACAGCGCCCTTGAGGTGATTTCTAACAAAAATGGCGCTTAATAAATTATCCCAATAATAATAATAATAATAAATATTGAATGAAACGAGAGACAATTGTAAAACAAAACCGTATTAGTGTATCCAATACAATACTTTTTACATCAAAAGACTCAATCGCTCTGCTAAAATTTTATTTCGAATCCTTCCTATCTATGTTTTTATTTACCTCATCGTGAAGTTATGCATTTTTACTGCAAACTTTTTTTTAAACCTGTAATATAGAAGAGTTGAAAAATGATTTTATTACTCGATTTTTAAATTGCCGCATTTCATTTCGATCAAAATTCCCATTGTAACATTTCCGATAACCACGTCAGTTTGGGAACAGTATTGAAATAATTATATAAATTTATTATCTTCAACTAGCGACCTTACGAATATGATAACAGAGAGCTGACAAGTCACGCGATATTATTGATATTCTTATATTCATTTAATAAAAAGTTGGTAAAAATGTCAAATGTGCGTTTTTTATCCAACTTTAGAGACAAATTTATGTACCTATTATCTATACATACTTATAGATAGAATATATTTTTATTTTGGCACATGAAATTTAATGTTTAAGCTATACACGTGAGTGACACGTGGGTAAATAAGCTTCCGGGAAAAGTCGAATTACATTTTCGAAGTATAAAAATAGAAGAAACTTGCAGGTTACACATTTTATTGCTAAAGTTTCTAGGCGGAACTTCCCTTAAGCGAGTTTTGCAATAATTAATGAATCAAATAACTTTTAAGTTCAGCATAGTTTGGGTTAAAAATATCCATACAAAGACGAAGTGAATTTTTTCTCAAATTATCAATATTGATTTATTTATTAACCAAATCGCCCAGAATATTCAATAACAAACGGAAACAGCAAAACAAATACCCAGATTTGAGAAAAATCACATTTAATTCATGTGATCATACAAGGAATCCAACCCGGAATCTTTGTGTTATGCGTCCAGCGTCTTAGTCATTACACTACGGACTGGAAAACAGGTCACACTTTAACATAATATTTTCTTATGGAAACGCATTTTGGCAAATCCTTTTTTTAACGTACGAAATTTCTGATCGGACCAAAATAAACTTATTTAATTGGCAGTTCTAAAGCGTCAGATTAATATTCTCCTCTTTAGTAACAAGATAAAGTGCTTTAGATAATTTATCAATCGTAAGTAGCGTTGATAGACAACATTTTTATTTTACATAGAATAACTCATTTTAGATCTTTGCATATTAAAATTAATTCCACCAAAACAACTTATACCGATGATATAAAATGTACCGATATTACAGTGATATTATAGAAAACCTAGCTTTATAACATAATATGTTATTGAAAATTAAACTGAACGTGATTGTATTCGTAAAAGTTTAATTTTAAATAATGCCATAAAAAGCTACGGAAATGGATGTCGTGACTATTAATGGGCGAATATCCGTCATAAAGGGATATAATTCCTACATTAATTACATTTTATAGCCGTTCGCAAAATCTACCCAAACACAAAGAAACCGATACAGGAACAACTATTTCTTGTAGTCGAACATGAATTCCTTATTATGCCTATTTTATGTATGTCAAAATGTCGCACAATAAAAACCATACTCCACTAATACAGTTTTTATTTTCAGAAAACTGTACAGTCTGTCAAAAGACACGCTAAATATCTATGTTTTTTAAGTGCGATCGTAAGTTATTAACGTATGTTTGCACACAGGAAATTGTTATTAAAGCTAATAATGTAAATGTGGTATTTGTTTTTTGTGCCCTATGTACAGGAAATATAATAGGTAGTAGGTAGGTATGCGTTTTCACTATAATAAATAAAATTGTCGGACAAAGCATTTGAGCAAATTAAACTTTTACTCGTGTTTTAGATAAGGTGTCTTTTTATAAAGAATTTGTAGTAATTACACTATTATTAAAGGATCGGGGCTTTGCCATGAAGGAGTAGAAACAGGTTGGCATTTTAAAAAAAAAAAAAGTAGTTTAGAAGAAAAGTGTGTTCATTTCATAATTATGGAAAAGTACAAAGTGAGTGCTACAAACATTAAGTTAAGATTAGATAATAAGTCAAACATTATTTATACATTTATACTTAATCATGTATTTACGAATATGAATCTCGTGCAGTAGCAATATGTTTATGATTTGACCGCATTTATATGATTCTCTATGGAAACCAGAAATTTGGAGCAATGCTTTGTTTGGACGTAAAAAATGTTTTATTGACCGTAAAATTCGTTCACAAAAGATCATTATTTGGCTTTCGCAAAACGCTATTTTAACTCCGTTAAGTTTTGAAAGTACCTGTCTATTAATTTGTATTTTATTACGCATTTTTAACTTTGGGACCTGTTTGTAAACAATATAAACTACAAAACGTTTGTTTTTATAAAAACAATTTTTATGTACTATGTGCAGTGACATACAGCTGTAGGTACATACATATACAGGCTGTGATTTTCATATCAATATACCATGTGTGATACCTTGGACAGGTACTGAAGCGTAAGACTGTTCTTCTAACCTTCATGTAATAAAAAAATATCAAGACAAACTGCACTTGGCATACCTGCCAATGCAGTGCCCTATGCATATTAGATGCGAATAAGGGAAAGTAGTAGTAGGTACATATCCCTATTATATTTGTTTAAAAAAATTCATTTCATTTCATTATACCATATCCGCTCCCTATGTGGAGCATATGGAATTCACAAACCGCCTCCAGGCTAAGCGATCGGCCGCCAGCCCCCGTGCATCCTCCCAAGTCAAGTCCACGTCCCGCAGCTCTGACGCAAACTGCCGACGAATTGTCAACAGTGGATGACCAGGACGCCGAGAACCTGATGCCTTTGTAAAATAGGCAAGCATGGTTAAGGCTCTCGGGAGGCATACGGAGTATACGGCCTAGCCAGCCGAAACGCCTTCGCCGGACGACAGTAGATACCAAGGGTTGCTGTGTCCGTTGCCTCACCGCTGTGTTCCTTACAAAGTCAAACCACCGCACACCTAAAATTCTTCTAAGATCACCTATCCTCTGCACTCAGAAGTCTGCTGTCTTGGGCCCTGGTTAGGTGCCACGATTCGCAGCCATAGAGGAGATATTATTATTAGAAAATATTTGTCGAAAACATGTAAAAATGACAAATGAAAACACAAAACTGTACAGTTGGCAAACTGTACCGTAAAGCGAAAACTGTATGGAATATTGAATGGTCGGCGCGACGTTTGGCTGACATGACAGTTAATGTTTTTAATGTAAACGTTTAAGTAGATTTTTTTTATTTTAAACCACCTCAACAGGCCAGGAGGCCCAATTACAGAGGGTAACAACGTCACAAACACCCAGGCTTGAGAAAAATCACTTTTGTTTTTTTGAGTTCTCACCGGGAATCGAACCCGGAACCTCCGTATCGTGAGTCCAGCGTCTTAGCCATTACGCTACGGAGGCCGCCGGAGATATTGATATATTGAATGCTTTTAAAAACGTTATAACAAATTACACGTTTCCATTATTAGCTATACTAACCATTTCCTGTATGCAAACATACGAATATAAGATCGCGTTAAAAAAAATTACATAATAATTTACCGTATAAAGAGTTTTTTTTTTTTGAAATAATCAAATATTATAATACTACATCCAATAAAAATAATACTATAAGCAGAAGGCTGCTTAACTTTATGTTTATTTTCATTTCACAAATAACGTGAATATAATACAGTAAATTGATTACACCATCAAATTGTTATTATTACTTTTGTACATTTTAACAATTATTACTCTGTACTAGTACATCAAATAATAGAGTATCTAATAATATTATATATTAAAACACATTAACACACAGGGCAAAATTTACAGATCACCCTGGCATAGTCAGAAGAAAAATCCTCTTTGATTTTTATGTTCTCGCCGGGAATCGAACCCGTAGCCTGCGTGGTGTTTCTTCAGTGTCTAAACCACCACAACACATCAAGAAGAAGAAAAATAGGTTATGTTTACCTTTAGTTTTCTTCGAATCCTCAAATAAACAGAACCACAACACTTGGCATTACTCCAGTCTCAATAATCAGTGATTATTCACATGTCTTATTTGAATTTTTCGGCGATTGATGGAGGATCCTACTGTTATCGTAATTTTAAATAAAACGAGTTAAAATTGATACTAGCGCGCGGAACATGCCGGAAAAACTAAACAAACGAACTCGCTAGAATAACTTGTCCCCGAATTAAGCCGATTGAGACAGGTAATATCCAGCTCAAAAGAAAACGGATTCAAAGAAAAGCCACGTGGCACTTAGTACAAAATAACATAATATATTCATCCCTGCGATATTCTATGAAAAGGGACGAAAATTCGTTTACTGCGCGGGCGTCGTTTTACTTGAAATGTTTCCCCTCTCGAGACTAGACATTAGAAATACTAATTTCAATAGGGTCGTAAAATTATCTGGATGCAATAAAGGAAAAACACGATAGCATTTTAAAAGAACTAACTTATGAGATATCACCTGCATTATATACTAATAATAATTTAGGGAACATGTTAAAAAATACAAAAGACAAAGTGAAATAAATTATAAATAACCCGGCATATATAAACTAAAATGCCACGATTGCATCGCTTTTTATATTGGGAAAACATCTAGAAGCATAAATATTAGAATAAAAGAACATTTACGACGCCTGAATAATAATAATTTCTCAGAATTTGCAGAACACATTTTGACAAATAATCATTCCTTCAATTTTGAAGATGGAGTGGAGGTCTTACATATTAATAAAAAGGGGTTTATATTAAATATCTTAGAAATTCTAGAAATCAGGAAATCTGTAAAGAAAAAGCAGAATATAATTAATAATCAAATAAATCTAAGCAATAGTCCCATTTTTAACGTATTTCCCCTCTGCAAGAATCCCCCCCCCTCAAACTCTCTACCCCTATCCATAGCCCACCCCCTCCCCAATCCATAGTTCCCCACCCCCACTAATTAGATGCAACTTTGTATTTATTGTTAGTTTTGTATTAGCTCTGATGATGGTACGGTGGTACCGAAACTAGTTAGTAATAACTCTATTAAAAAGTGAATAAAAAACAAAGTGATTTTTATTTTATTTTAAAAAAAAGTTTACAATGATTTACAAAGTTAATGGTGATAATATAAATAACGTGAACACATTGTATTTTAATAATTTCTTCTAAATAACTACACCGTTTTTATTATCCCATTTTAAATTTCAGCATTTAACTTTGGTGATATTAACAAACCGGCCAGTTATTCAGTAATGTAGAATGCCTAAAGCATAAAGTAATAGTTATACTGATGCAGTCTTATTTTATCATTAGCTTAGAATATTATCTTTAAAGTTTCATGCACGCTATGTAAGGATCGATAATTTCATATTTCAAGTAATTTTAGTAGGTACTACATAGGTAAGTACCTACATGCATTGCACCATAGTACCTACTTGAACCACGATACTAAATATTTACTAGTAAAATTATTGGCGAGTGATTTAACTAAGAAATTATGATTAAATAAAACGATGTAATGTGTTACTATTGGTTTATTCTATAGAAATAGCATTTACCTACACTTCCTGGTTTCGGGAGTAAAGTTCTCCCATCGACTGGTGAAAAGACACTCATAAGCCAATAGTAACACATAACATCGTTTTATTTAATCATAATTCATTATGAAGTGTTACAAAGTGAATGCCGAATCAATCAACAAAATTATTTAATTAAAGTTCTGCACAGCTGTGTAAATCCTGACTAACTTCCACATTCCCTTGACTATCTAGTTATGCATTTTATCTTCTTTGTCTATTTCCGTATTTTAAAATGAAAGATTAAGAAACTAGGAACAAATAATATATAATAGATTAGAAAAGAAAGAAAAAAAATATAATTCATGATTTCAAGATTTTCCACCCATTCTTTTTTACCAAAGAATTCTTCAATACGGGAATGCATGATATATCCATGATATTTTATGTACCGATGCAGTGCCCTATGCACCATTGGGTGCGGATAGGGGAAAGTAGTAGTAGTAGTAATGATATACCCAATATAGTCACCTGAATACTACAGGTAACGAGGTAATGCGTACTTTATACGGTACAGAAAACTGTATAGTTTCTAGTACAGAAAACTGTACAGTCTGTCATTCACTGAAGTTAACCCGATCCTGTCTTGAGTGTGTCCACATTTTAACTGTCTTAGCTTCACCAATTGAATGTTCTGTCACTTATTTTTACTGCATGTTATCCCTATTATGCTTATCTATGTATTTAAGATGGATTTTTTCCGTAAACATAAATAAATAAATAAACAATTTATTATTTATTATTATTTATTTTTTAAGCGCTATCGTAAGTTGTTATCGTATTTTTGCACACAGGAAATTGTTAATATGGCTAATAATGTAAATGTGTTATATGTTTTTCACGTTTATAAAAGCATTCAATATATCAATATCTACATAAACGTTACATTTAAAAAAAAACATTAAATGTTAGGTCAGTCAAACGTCGCGCAGACCATTCAATATTCCATACAGTTCCGCTTTATACGGGACAGTTTGCAAACTGCACAAGAAACTTTCCTGTACAGTTTTCTGTCCCGCATAAAGGGAGCTTCACTCTGTTTTACAATGTTGGAAAATCGAATTTCAATAACGTTACCGTAAGGAGTTATCTGATGGTATAAGAATATCCATATGCATATTATTTCTGCAAACCCAGTCAAAGTTACTATGAAAGCTGATTTAAGTATCTGTGGTATATCTTAAATTGCGACGCATTGTAAGAGTGAAATATGACTGATTAATCAACTTCACTATAAAAAATATACCTACTTTTGATTTATCGAGTCAAGTCAGGCCGTTTGTACTTGTTATTATTTAAGGATATCACGCAGAGTGTAGTGTGTATGTACTCGTATATTATGTTTTTATTTATAGCCTAAAGAGTATTTCTATTAACTTTATGCAGAAGAACGTAATATAAAATATTTGCCTGCCCATAAAACATTAGCGGTATTTTTTTATCGCGCTTTTCTACAAAACAACATATTATAAATGTAATATTGTGTAAAAAACATCTACATCAGAAGTACTTTAGACAATAATATCACAGGTAAATATCGATAAAACCCAGTTGCTGCAGAGGGTGAAAAATGAATCATCCCTCCCAAATTTCCTTCAGGTACAATATCCCCTAGTATTTCACCCTTTGCCTGAATTATTAGGGTATTTTGTGACAAAAACCTTAAAGTTTTTTAGTAGTGATTAAAATATAGCATATATATATACATAATGTAGGTACAATGCATTGGTTCACCTCGTCGTCGTCGTGTGGTGTTTATTACTAGTATTTAAATTCTGTGGTAGTATTTAGCATGTTGCATAATGTGTTGCGGGTCAACATGAAAATTTAACTATGTAATATTGTAATATTTAATATCCTCTTATTATCATGTACTTGATTTGATAACTTTCTTTCACTTGTATGTTAAATATATGTATTATTTAAATTTGCATAATTAAGAACTGTTTTTCAAAGTGATACATCAAACAATTGCTTTTTTTGGTAGAACCATTTTTATTTTTTAAAAAAAGACATAATAACTAAACTAACTAACTTACTGTCACGCTATTTCCCCGTAGGGGTAGGCAGAGAGGATAGAACGCCATACCACTCTGTCCTGCCGAGAAATACATGGCTTGATGAAGTACTTGAATACATGTGAAAAGTCTTAATAATGCGCGTGTGTGCATTAAAAGATGTATTAATGTAGAGGAAGCGAAGGATGTGTCGTTATAACTACTAAAAGGTAGAAAAACCTTACTTTATAACCTTTAAGTTTCAAACCAGATTGATTTATTTAAAAAATATACCTATACGACTATTTAAATGAAAAAAACTTTGTTCTTAACCACTTTTTTACTATTAATCTTTATTGTTTATTCTTGTACCCTTGAAAAAGAGACACGTGTTGCCTCGAAACCGGTCTGGAGTTAGATTAATAATAAAAAAGTAGCTAAAAACAAATTTTTTTCATTTAAATAGTTTATAATGAATAACTACAAAGTGAGTGCTTCTAACGTAAATTCCATATATACGATATTAGGAGTATAAATATACAAGATATTGTACAGTTGTAAAGTACAGTTCACATATTTATTAATTTTTAAAGCAATTAGTGAACAACATGGCGAACAAGAATGTCAATCCGAGTAATAAGCTCCCCGAAGGTTCCAGATTTCCCTAAAGTTGTGTCAACTCGTGTCGCAGTAATACGATGTTCAATGCTTAGGGAATCCGAGCTCCACATTATATGACGTCACGCGATGCCTCTACCCTCACCCCCGCCATACCACTACCCACGTGACTCGTATTATTATTCAATTCCCTATTTTCCCTTTTAATTTATTGGAAACTGACTCCCACAAACTAATCTAAACGATACCAAGCTAGAGAGTTATATTTATTATGGTGTAATGTAAATCGTGTAAAACCGAGTCATGGAGAAACAAGTTTGAATTGCTTTTGTTTAAAGTATTCGCTATGCCGCGCCGATTATACGAATTCATTTAAATCTTTATATAAAGTAGGTTCTTTTATATCTCTACAGATATTGTTAAATATTTAAAGCTTATATAATTCCAATAAGGGGGCCCAACGGGGATTCAAATAATTTCTCGGGAAATATTGCATCCTCCTTATATCCGAGAGCTTTGATGAGATGACTGGGATGATTGAAGACCTAAAGGTAGAATCGGCCAAAATTGGACTCAAGATGAATGTAGCCAAGACGAAATTGATGACAAACGTCAACACGGATGGAAAAATTCTACCTGTAGAAAAAGTCGACAACTATGTTTATCTTGGTCACAAAATCACCATCGGCAGAGACAATCAGACCAGCGAGGTGGATAGGAGGATAAATCTCTCTTGGGTGGCTTTTGGAAAGCTAAATTCCACATTCCGAAGCTCCATTCCCAACTCACTCAAGACTCGAGTATTCAACCAATGCATTCTGCCCGTCCTTACTTATGGCGCGGAAACAATGACTCTGACCAAGCAATCCTCCCATAAGTTGCAAGTTGCACAGAGGAGCATGGAGAGGAATATGCTTGGAATAACATTAAGAGACCGAAAAAGGAACGATTGGATCCGACGCCAGACAAAGGTCTGCGACGTGGTGCAGCGAATTGCTTGGTTGAAGTGGAAATGGCCGGTCACATAGCAGAATGACGGACGACAGATGGACGAAACGCGTTCTGGTGTGGAGACCGAGAAACCAGAGGCCTCAAGGACGTCCACCGATGAGATGGGTGGACGACATCAGGAAGTCTGCTGGAAGACAGTGGATGGGGACGGCGCAGGATCGGGAGGAGTGGAGACGACAAGGGGAGGCCTATGTCCAGCAGTGGACCTCAACGGGCTGAGATGATGATTTAATTATGCATGGTGGAGGCTAAACAAATAATTATAAGGATACAAATTAATCTTATCGAGCGAGCATCATTCTCTATTCAAAGTGTAGTTCAGAGCTTAGAAGATGAGGAAAGACAAGGAAAGAAACTGTTCAGTTTGCAAACTGTTTCGTATAAAGCGAAAACTCCATGTAATATTGAATGGTCGGCGCGACGTTTGGCTGACCTGAGAGTAGGTACAAGTAAAATTTTAAGTAGATATTGGTATATTTGAATGCTTTTTAAAAAGTAAAAAATAAATAATATATTTACATTATTAGCTATATGAACAATTTCCGGAATGCTCACATACGATACTAACTTAGGATAGCCCTTAAAAAAATATACATTTAGCGTGTCTTGACAGACTACAGTTTTCTGAACAAGAAACCATACAGTTTTCTGTACCGTATAAAGTTCGCATATGTGTAGAAATTTGAATGTTATAATCATTATATAAACAACTAACTAAATTACCTGGATGATTTTTTTAGTGGAGAATTTCACTAAAAAAAAACTTTTGGTTGTCTGTAAAGTCGGTTTACGGACGATAATTTTACGTGATAACGTCATAAAAAAGCATACTTTTGATGAAAAATAGCATACTGAATTTTATGAATTGAATTGAATTATTATTACTGAATTATCATATATTTTTTGTATAATACAAAGCAGGAGTTGACTGAAAATTACAATCGGCCGATGGAGTGGATAAATTGCGTCAAATTTTTTTTGTCATGCTTTTTCGTCCCGTGCTCGCTTGCACACGGCTTTTCAACGTCGATTTAGTCATGCTTTTTATCACGTCAGTAAATAAAGTCAGTCATTCCGATAAATATAAAATATCTCCGTAGTAACGTAGTATCAAATTATAAAATATTTCCCATCAATACTGGCGTGACTGCATTTTATTTAGTTTTTAATGCTTTTAACTTCAAGGTAAAGTAGCCATTGTACGATTATACCTGCTTTATTATTTACGCTTCCTAACATGTGCCACTAGTGCTAAATATTAAGTTTTAATTTCAGAATATCCTACCTAATTAATTTTCTATTTTTGATTTATTAATTAATTTATTTATTTCGATATATACGGTACTATTGTACCTTTAACATAAATATGTATAAAAAACAAATCAATTTAACAAGTTGTTATAAACTACTTACATAGAAAAATGTTAAAAGAATGTTATATAAAAAATAATTAAAATGTTATAAAAATAAACTGTTATCTGTAAAAACCACTTACCAACAAACATTTTGGTTTTTCTAAATCCTATAAAAATGTAAAACATTAAACATTTTGAAAATAAACAATAAACATAAATAAACATAATATCTTTTTCATCCAAAACATGACGTTCTATGGGCTGGAGTAAATTTGTTATTGCCAATTTACATTGTTCTCAGCGATATATTATAGAAATCTATATTGGTTGGCATATTCATTACAAGTATGAGATCGCTTTTAATAAGAACACAATTAGGTACTGCGTTTTACAAATTAATAAATATTTAAGATAATTTTTAATACATTTATTAAGTGCCGTTTAGTTGTTTACAAACAAACATTATATAACAAGCAACACAAACACATTACGTGACGAAAAATGTCTAACTAACTAACCATCACGCCATTTCCCCGTAGGGTAGGCAGAGAGGATAGAACGCCATACCACTCTGTCCTGACAGACTTCCTTTGCTTACTCTACATTCATACATCTTCTCATGCACACACGCCGATTATTCCGACTTTTCACATGTCCACTTTCAAGTACTTGTCGTACTTGGTCATGCCATGTCTTTCTCGGCCTTCCTCGGCTTCTACATCCAGGCACACTTGCATTTAAACTTCTTTTAGCCGTTCTTTCATCACTCATTCGCTCCACATGACCAAACCATCGTAAAAGCCCTTTCTTAATTTTGTCGATAATGCTTATCTCAGCCTTGCACTCTGCTCTTATTTTCGACATTTGTACATCATACATAGTCTTACCACACAGATTGCATTTCAACAGCATTCATTCTACTTTCATCCTTCTTTTTCCAACACCACGCTTCACTACCATAGATAAGGGTTGGTACCAGAACTCCGTTGTGTACTGCCAATTTCGCTTCCTTCGATAAGTTCTTATTTGCCACTATCGATTTCAAAAATGTCAAGAAAATTAATTATAAAAAAACAGCAATTATATGTCTTATTCATTGTTTCAGCGTTAACGTTGTGTATCAACATTGTTAAAATTATATTAAATAAAACTACTTTGTTTTTTAACTACACGAGTTTATTATTATTTTTTACACAACTAGTTTCGGATAGCAAGTCTATCCATCAAAAAAAAAACAAAGTAGTTTATTTCAAATAATTTTAATAATATGTCTGTAATACGAAAGATGGAAAGTATTTAAAAACTTCGTAAGTTTGGTATTCAGTATATAAATTATGTTTTTTTGGGTTATTATAACGCAGAAAAAAATAATCTGTATTTAGAAACTAAATACCTACATTTACTCTGCGAACCACGTTTTCGGAGTCAGCGGAAGTGGCTTCGTTTATAAAGAAATGCCGCCAGGTACCTCCGTAATATTATTGCCGATCAAGTTGTTAGTGTAACTCCTGAACGTGAACTCTCTCAAGGAAGACAAGGTGGGCATCCAGATCCCAGGCGTTTCAAGGCTCCCTGACGTCGCCGCCTGGGGGTACTGGGCTCTAAGTCTCAGGGGAGACAAACCTTTATCTTTAGCCTTCAGAAGCATTCAGCCGCAAACT
Source organism: Micrasema minimum (assembly GCA_022494985.1). Taxonomy (NCBI): domain Eukaryota; kingdom Metazoa; phylum Arthropoda; class Insecta; order Trichoptera; family Brachycentridae; genus Micrasema; species Micrasema minimum. Next base: position 29,174 of record JAGVSP010001187.1, read on the forward strand.
CACCTATAATACATATGTGCGGATCAAGTTATTAGTTCCACTCCTGAACGTGAACTCTCTCAAGGAAGACGAGGTGGGCATCTAGATCCCAGGCGTTTCAAGGCTCCCTGATTGTGCCTGAAGGTACTAGACAGTGGACAGCAGGGGCGGCAAACCTTTATCCATACCGATATTCAGTCAAGTGCCGATAATATATACATGGAGTAACAAAACTCGTAGTACAACCCGAAAACTGAAGAATTTACATCATATTTGGAGTCGAACGTGTAATGACTTGAATCTGAGCTTGAAAAAGAAAAAAAAAATCTTCTTGTAAAATTGCACAAATTCTTATTAAATGCCGTTTTCATTTTGTTTTCTTCATGGATAGTATTAATTTGACTAAATAAATATATAAATTTGTAAAACTTTATTGAAAAAAATTTACTTACTCATTTTTCTCAAAAACTATGGGTCAAATCAAAAAATTTTATTCTACAAAATAGACTCTAAATATAATGTAGATTCACTGGTTTTCGCTTTTACATCAAGTTTTGTTACACGGATCAAGTTATCAGTTCCACTCTCTCAAGGAAGACGATGTGGGCATCAAGGTCTGTGGCGTTTCAAGGCTCACTGGCATCGCCTAGAAGTACAATTGGGAAGTAAATCATTGGGGGCAAAACATATTTAATAGTAGGTAGGTATTTAAAATTTAATTTTTTTATTTTAAAATAATAATTTTAATTTCAATTCATACGGGGTTATTTCGTAATCGGGAGAATCTTTATATCTATTTGTGCAATAGCCGAGGGTCGTCTGTATGTGACCGATAACCGTCCGAAAGGAATGAACAATGGATGCATAATGTTTCGGAAATATATTTATGTTATCGACTAGATGGTTTATAACTATTAAAAATATTTTATCTGACAAAAAAATACTTTTTATAATTTAAATCATAGGTTCCCAAAGTGGGCCACCTGGCCCCCCAGGGGGTCTTGGAGAGATCTGAGGGGGCCTTCTCTGGTTCTGGGGGAATAAGAGAGCCCTGGGAAGCAATCAAAGGGGCCATTTGGTGCTAAAATTATAAAAATCTTTTATTACAGGATGTACATACGTACAATAAATATCATCTATGATTTTGTGATGCTTCAAATTATATGCGTACACATGTAGTTCATGAATCGACCACTATGGCCCTGTGATGGTTGGTTTACATTGTCATTACAGCGTTCGTGTATCTTATTTATTACACCATAATTAAATGTATAAAAAATAAGTGCACTACATTTTTCTGTTTTAGTTAATTTAAAAAAGGTCAATTTCCAGGGGGGCCTTGTGTAATTTTGTGTCTGAAAGGGGGGCAAATGAGTTTGGGAACCTATGATTTAAATGATAAAGTACTTTATTTTATAAACAACATTTTGAGTGTGTCCAAATAAATGTTGTTTATAAAAATTAGCTGGTAAAAGTTATAAGCATAACAAATTGAAGATTCATCTTCAGGCGTTTCCTAGTAGGTGATATAATTCGGTAAGAATCTCACTTGCAATCATAAAGGTTTCTGCTAAAATGCTTAGCAATTTTCTCAATGGATGACAGAGAGTGTTCACTTGTGAAGCGTCGCGCCATTTTACTGTATATTGGCAGATATGGATATCAAATACCAGGTGAAATGGGGAATGTTGTAATACATTAAGTGGCTACTTAACCCAGCCAATGACAGGTCATAAGCCCTGTAAACGCCTAATTATCCATAATCCCTTCCAAACTTCTCGTCTCTGTTGAGATGTCAAATTGTACTTTATTTTATATTACAGCATTTTGAGTATCTTCAAATACTTGTACACAAATCTGGATTTAGAAAAGACATAGAAAAGTCGGTGAGTGGATTTATACAAATTTTTATTAACAAAATATTACTTTATTTTAATTGTCTGAGAATGCAAACCAGATAGTTTGCCACCCCACAATACTATTAGCAAGAGGATAAGTAGTTAATAGGTAACCTGTTCCCTCTGGGTACTATTTTCTTCGTATAAAAGTGAAATTGGGAGATGCATCGCTTCACTAGTCACTCAGCATCATGAATAAAATAGTGAGTAAAGATAAAGTATTCCAAAAAACATTTCTAGCGTTTGAAGTGTTTGTAAAATGGGATGGTTGTGATTCCTACCTTACCGACCCGTAGATTACAGTAGAAAAATAGTACCCGATTTGTAGAAGTGCATGTCCTGAGCAGGGATATATCGGGTACAAGCTTTCATCGACCTTATATCGACGAAAATCTCTAGAAAATAGTATGTGCAAGGTGGATAAACGCTTGTTCAAACGTACATGTTGATTTATTGATGATCTCTGACCTTATTTGTCAATATAAAAGTACAGTATTTAAAATGTTAAATATGCGACAGTTTGAGGAATTAAAAAGTGTGTCCAGCGTGTGAAAATAGGCCTGAATATGGAGGAAGCGAGGGCAATATGCCTGATATGACGTTCTATCCTCTCTGCCTACCTTTTCGGAGAAATGGCGTGATGGTAGTTGGTGATCAGTGTTTAAAAATAGTGTTTATGTATGAATAAACAAGTTCGTAAAATTAAAATTGGGTACTTTTTTATAAAGCATTATAAAATAATATAATACAATACTTATTTCGAACTACTTAAGGTTACATAGTTTAACCGAAACTGGTAGCGAGGGATGGTTAAAAATCATAACTAGACACTTCAGTTTTGTTTATTTATCTGTACATATTTGGGTGTTTTATAGATTATCTAAACAGCTTATCTTTTCAGATTTGTTTTTTAATTGTACATTTTTGGGTGTTTTATAGATTAACTAAAAAATGAAAAAAATTGCTTGATATTCGTAGATTAAAATCGTATTTTTTAATCTAGGTATAATTTTGGAAATTGTTTCCATATCATGTCGATAATTTCTAACATTATTATCTGAACGAACGGTTAAAAAGCACTTACAAAGATTGCTTTACAAAACCTACGACTGTACTACGAGACAGTATAACATGCTTCTTAGGGGGGCTCTTTTGTTTCTATCATAGGGACACCCACCACCCATGAAATAGTATGTATCTTTCATGTATTATGTATGCACACGGTGACAAATAACAGGCGAATGCATTGAACACTAAAGCGCACTTTATACGGGACAGAAAACTGTACAGTTTCTTGTTCAGTTTCATGTTCAGAAAACTGTACAGTCTGTCAAAAGACACGCTAAATATGTATATTTTCTAAGCGTGATCGTAATGCCCACTTTATATGAGACAGTTTTTTGTTCAGAAAACTACACAGTTTCTTGTTCAGAAAAACTGTGCAGTCTGTCAAACTTCTGTCAAAAGACACGCTAAATATGTGTATTTTTGAAACGCGATTGTAAGTTATTATCGTATGTTTGCTCTCAGGAAATTGTATATTTAGCTAATTATGTATATATGTTATTGTTTTTTTACGTATTTAAAAGCATACAATAAACCAATGTCTATTTAAACGTTTACATAAAAAACATTGACTGTCATGTCAGCTTAAATCTGACACTAGCACACAGTTTTTCATGCAGTTTTACCTTTATACGGGACCGTTTTCAGACTGCACAGAAAACTGTGTAGTAAACTGCGCCATATAAAGATAGCTTAAGTTATTAACGTATTTTTGCACCCAGGAAATTGTTAATATAGCTAACATTATATAAATATATTATTTGTTTTTTTACGCTTTCAAAAGCGTTCAATGTATCAATATCTACTTAAACGTTTACATTTAAAAAAACATTATCGCTTTATACGGGACAGTTTACAACTGCACAAGAAATTGCACAGTTTTCTGTCCCGTATTAAGTGAGCTTTAAGTAATTATTTCCGGGATTCATTGACTTTATCCATTGCTCTCATCCTGATAACAACCTATTCACTATTCGAGTGGTCTGAATGCGATAGTGAATAGTAAATAGTGAATATTGAATAGTGAACGCGGTATATTGAGTGGATTGAAATACATGGTTAGTTGGAGATGCATTGTATTCTGAATGCAGTTAGCCTTCTGCACACAATGGATGTGCAATCAATTTAATGTAACCAATACGTGAAATTACATTACAAGCTTGTGCTATTTTGAAACTGTATTTTCATATCAACTTGTACCCATTTGATTGTGTAAACTTTTATTCGCGAACTGAATTAGTAAGTGTTATTATTAATTTCGATATTCTGTAATCTAAAGGCGTCATCATATACGTTTATGGGCAATAATTTGGGGATATTTCTAACATATGTAACTGTATTACCTAATTAAGTTAGCTAAACATATTAAAAAAACTAATCAGCTTTTAATATTGTAAATATACATTATTTACCGTATTCTATTATTACAAATAATTTCCTTTGACCATTTCTTCAGTCAAATTAACGTAGGTACCTAAACAGATTTTTCGATGTCTATAAATATAATGTAATTTAAATTTTAACATACTCAGTTGTGTAAGAGAAAATTATATATACCTTGAAGATGAAATTTAAATGAAGTGCGTCCTTGCACTCTTAATTTTAAACAAGTATTAACATTCCAAAATTGCATACAAAACATTTCGAAAATAGTTTCTTAAATAAGGGAATCATATCTTTAAATGAATTGCCCAGTGAATTAAAAATTATTAATTTTTTAAAAACAAATTTAAATTCAAACTAAAAAACACATTTATTTTAAACAACCACCATTATTTTGCTTACTTAATTGATTACTTTGCTTATCTAGTACCTAGATTTATTATTTAATTTACCTAATTCACCTACTTATATTACGTATATATTTTAGCGTAATCTTCCTCACCAAGTTGTCTTTATAATTGGGTTCTTCCCGATTTTTTATTTTTTATTTCAAAAAACTGATTGAAAAATTACAATATCTAGGGATTTTTTATTTTTTTTTACGATGTCTTCTAGCGCGGTTTAAAATAGCGCTTTTTCAAATCGCTCGCAAAATCCTCCATTTGGCGCGCATGCGGTGTGACGTCACAGTAATATAGGCGCTCACTACGGAATGAATTTCACGCCTTTCACGGTCGACGGGTATGACGTCATTAGCCAATAACGGGCGTTAAAAATCATTCGTATTTTCGTGTTTTTTAAAACATAAATTTATAAATGAATACCAAATTTTTGATCATTGTGTTTTATATCGTTGAAATTGTAAAAATATACTTTAAATATTTATAACGTTTTCAATTATGCTATCGGGAAGAACCCTATTGGTGCGGTATAGCGTTAAGTGTTAATATTGTACCTATAATTATTGTCGTAAGTTTTGTAAAATTGGTTTTCTACATATATATTTTTTTAAGTTTAAAATTATATTGTCTCTCTTTTACAGGTGTTTCTCCTGTTTTCCTGGTTGGCCCTCGCCCCCGCCCAGCCCCTGGACAGCGAGGCCTCCAGCGAGGACCAGACCTTGAAGGAGGAGCAGCAGCGGATCCTGGACCAGCAGGCGGCTGCATCAGCGCAGTACCACTTCGCCTCCAGCGTCCAGGACGGCATCAGCGACCTCACGCAGATGCGGGAGGAGGTCCGGGACGGGCTGAATGTGAAGGGTTACTATTCCTACAGTGATGGACACTTCAAGAGGAAGGTGTCTTACGAGGCGGATGAGAAGGGATATAGGATTATTCGGTGAGCTTAGTAAAATGTTTTCATGTTTTCTTCTGCCGCTGTCTGTACTCCAGGAAATTAATACCACAGCACTTGACTCGCGGCCGCTCCTATACAAACGTATTCCCCGATTTTCTCCTTGGAATTTGACATCAGAGCAATGATTTTTTCACACGTTTTAGATATCAACCAGTAGCTCAATCAAAAATGATTATCGACGTGCTTAAAAACGGGCTAAGCATTTGACCGATCACAATGAACATACGTTCATATCACGGTCGCGTTGCCAAGCACCATAGATGAAAGGCATACTTGACAAAATATTTCGTTTTATTGCTTTCTCAAAATGGCATGATAAATTGTGCACAAACAATTAAACTCTATAAAACTAAATTATTTTACTTTACTTACAGTTTTGGCGTATTTTCCATATTTAAAGCGCTATTTAAAAAATATTCGATACGTATAATGTCGCGAAACGTTAATATTTTGAATTTTGACATTTAATTTTAGGTGTGACCAAGCATCAGGTTAAAATGTGGCAATATTAAAAAATATAATAATCCCGATCGATAATTTTTAACGGATGTTCCATTGTGATCACGAAAACTTTTAAACACGCATGGTGAGAAATCGTTATCAACGTCGCTTATTAGCACGTCGATAGTCATCTGTGATTGAGCTACTGACGCGTGTTTGTATCGTCTTATTTATCTCCTTTAACATATAAAATATCGAAAAAATAAGACGATGCAAACACGCATCTAGTCGATATCTAAAATGTATTTAAAAAAACATAGCTATAATGTTAAATTTCAGGGGGAAATTTTAGGAATACGTTTGTAATTGAAATTCGAGGAATTCGAGGAATAGTCACGTGGTGTGGTATGCTCTCAATCTTCTTCTTCTTCTTCATCAGCCATTGTTCGTCCACTGCTGGGACATAGGGCCTCCCCCATATTGGTCCACTGCTGCTTTCTGTCCTGGGCCTCGAGCTGCCATCTGGATCCTGCAGTACTTTTTATGTCATCTGTCCATCTTCTTGGTGGTCTTCCTACAGGTCTCCTTGCAGCTCTAGGTCTCCAGTTCAGCAGGCTCTCAATAAAGACACATAAGATAAGAGAAAGTAAGTCATTTTTCTTCTAAATTTCACGCTTTACATTAGTTTGTTCTTGTCTAGGGAGGAGGTCCAGCCCCTGAGCGGTCCCAACGTGGACCCCGAGGGCAAGGCGTCCGTCACACACCACCGCCCACGGTAACGAGGTCCGCTACTCCGTAGTGGGAGACGACAGCACGCGGCGCAGGAGGCTGCTGCAGCGGCTACTGCTGGAGGAGCAGGCCCTGGAGCTGAGGGACCGGGAGCAGGGCAGGCAGGATGGACAGAAGCTGTAACAGATCGAGCAGTAGCAGAAATTTTAGAAAAAATTGTAGAAAAATTTCGCGGATTAGCTTTAAAAAAACGGTAGAGTTGGCTGGACTGAAAACATTCTCAATAGTCTTTAAAACAGTCTAGGGAAAGGGTGGGGCTTTCAGTAGATAAGTTTAATAGCCAAAAATAAATCGTCACCCATCAATACCAGAGTTTTATTTATCCACCTGTGTATAGTATATACAGGGTGTAACAAAACTCGATGTACAAGCGGGAATCCAGTGAATCTACATAATATTGTAGTGTCGAAATTTTGTTTTTTTTTTATTCAATTAATTTTGATGGTTTTACCATAGTTTTAAACAAAAAAAAAAAACAACATTTTAAATAGGAATTCGTGCAATTTTACTTAATCTGTCATACTAAATGAAAGCTTTTAAGAGGAAATTTTTTTTTTCAAGTCAAGCTAAGTTAAGTTACACATTTGACTCCAAATATGATGTAGATTTACCAGTTTTCAGGTTGTACTACGAGTTTTGTTACACCATGTATTATCACTATTTTTTACATATTTTTTTTAAGAGGAAAAGCTACAGTTACAAATCATTTTAGAAAATATAAAAAAACAAAAAGAAAACACCAATTACAAGTAGAATAAACATACATTAAAAAATTATCATTATTAAATACCTAGGTACAAATTTTACATGAAAGTTAGTTAAAAAATAACATAATTTTTTTAAATGCAAACTTAACAAAATGTGATTTCACTCAGAAAGCAAACACCGCACATCACCATGGTTATTCTCATATAAATTTATATTTAATGATCTTGAAATACTACTTACGTTACTTTCCCTTATACCGTACCCAATAGTCCATATTGGGACACAGCATTGGTACACCAAGTGTTGTGATTGTGAAACAAGGAAGGCAAGATGACCACCTTTTATCTTTTTATTGAAATGTAACTAAAGAGATGACATTTTACAGAAATATTGTAAAATTTGGGTCAACTTGAAACATTAAAAACCTGTCATCATCAAGGTCGTGCACTTCATTATCAAACTTTCCTTTAACTGAGCGGGGTATCTATATACCTATATTATTTTTATCATAGATATAATATGTAAGTATGTGTTAGCTTTACACAAAGTATTCAGACCAAAAACCTGGTGCGTTGCATGTACAGTACAGATGCAGGACCAAATGATAGCCATATCGGCAATTAAATGTTAATATTTCAAATATAATTTCGTGAATGACACTAGATTTTCATTAAATCCGGTAGGTAACAACAATTTAGCAACAATCGAGAAATTAACTATAACTTGACGCTGCAAGGTCTTGCCGAACTAAAAGAATCCACTAATTATTGTGTCTAACTTACTTAATGAACACCACATCAACATGTCTCATAACTGGTTACCCCAAAACTAAGTTAATTTTGCAACCACTATATAAAGTGTCCGATGTAGAATACGTGGTCAGTTTTAAAGAAATAGTTGATAACTGTTTGAAGATGAAGGTTCTAGTTGTTTTGTTGGTTTTTGTCGCGTTGTGTGTGAGCGGCCCTGAAGGAGGGAATTACAGGATCCTGGAAGGACACAAGCTGAAGAGTGGACCTGGTAGTGTGAGGACCATCCATGGAGATATCCCGTCGTTTTTAAACACGAAGAAACCCATCTACGAATCTGACGATCAAGTTGAGAAGGAAACTGACTGAGGTGAGAACGACTTTTACTTTTCTTTGAATTAAAAATTTATCGTATGTTTGCACACAGAAATTGTTGATATACCTAATAATGTAACTGTGTTATTTGTTTTTCACGTTTATATAAGCATTCAATATATCAATATCTATCTAAACGTTTCCATAAAAAACAAAAAAACTGTACAGTCTGTCATTCACTGAAGTAGACCCGATCCTGTCTTGAGTGTGTCCACATTTTATTCTAACTGTCTTAGCTTTACCAATTTAATGTTCTGTCACTTACTTTTACTGCATGTTATCCCTATTATGCTTATCTATGTATTTAAGTTGAATTTTTTCGTAAATAAATAAACAATCTAAATATGTTTATTTTTTTGCACACAAGAAATTGTTAATATAGGTAATAATGTAAGTGTGTTAATTTGTTTTTCACGTATAAACGTAAAAACATTATATAAATAATCAATATATCAATATCTATATAAACGTTTACATAAAAAAACATTAACTGTTAGGTCAGCCAAACGTCGCGCAGACCATTCAATATTCCATACAGTTTTCGCTTTATACGGGACAGTTGTGGGCAAACTGCACAAGAAACTATAAAGTTGCAGTCTTATTAATTGACTTGCATGATGTGTACACTGCCTACAATACAATTTACAATATTGATTTGGTTTGTTTCAGGATAGAGGAAGCAGCCATCTCTAAGAAGCAAGCCAGAGAACGCTCACTACTCGTTCGAGAGTTCAGTCGACGATGGAATCATGGATCACGTTCACTACAGGAAGGAGAAGCGAGATGGTCTCTCGGTGGAGGTGTCTTACTCCTACAGTGACGGCTTCTTCAGGAGGACCGTCCACTACCTCGCGGACGATAAGGGATTCAGGATCGTCAAGTGAGTACTTCTGTCCTGCGAAGTTATGCAGTTCAGTGAATGATCTCTTCCGTCTGACACACCTGACTAAACCGCGGATGCTCGGCTGGATGTCTGAGATGTGGGGCCTGGCGAGGCAGTATGCCGGTCTTTGCACGTGTGGTAGTAATTACATATATATAATGATCGGGGTAGAAAACTAACGTTTCCCTACTACTGTTAATTTGTGGCCAACTCTGGTTGGTTTAGGTGATGGAAAACATGGACGATTAAAATACATAAGCCGAGATAGTGGTAGGGGTAATGTAAAGCATTAAATTTGTTCACTTTCATAACATAAATTCATCCGTATTTTTATCACACCAACCAATCTTAAAAGCAGCTTGTTGAAAAAATTGGTAGAGTTGTGCAAGACTGAAAAAAGACTCAATAGTCTTTAAAACAGTCGAGAGAAAGGGTGGGGCTAAAAATCAGCAGTGGATGTCGTAATTATGTATTTATTTTTTAAAGAAACGAAAAAATAAAGTGTTTCGATATGGAGACACTAGGGGAGGGATCGTTAGAGTGGCCACATCATGATTTTTTTTACTTGATCGATGCTGTCGCCCTCTTGACTTTACTTCACTTGGAAACTTTGGCCCTGCAATTTGCTTGGCAACAAAATTTAGAGTCTTGCATAAACTAGCTTGACTGACAGAGAGTCCCCAATTACTCTAAATTTGACGCGGGTGGAGGTGGGAACGATCCCTCAGTTCAGTGTATTACAACAAAGATATTACGTAATTTTTTCGAATTTTCCAAGTTTTAATAATAAAAATATATCTTTTGAGTCCCCTTTTATGTTTAAATAGCATTTTTACTTGCCTTTTTCTTATATTTAATGAAAACCTTATTTATGTTTGAAGAGAGTAAGAACATCTATCTTACAAAACTCGAAAAGGTCCAATGTTGTCCAAAAGGATCAATCAGCAATCCAATACAGTTTCCTTACATATCATTAGGTACGATTGATGGAAATGACGGCGAACGTAACTTGTAAGTACCTGCAGTTGATTGAAGCGTTTTTTATACTAAAAATTAGAATAATGTTTTGATTATTGCTGTATAAAATAGTAGTGGTTTAAAATAGCGTTGCTGATAGTTCACTAGCTCTCGAAAACAGCTCCAAACGGCATCAATAGGTTTTCCGATTAATTTGAAGAGTGTCCAGCATTTTTGTATCCTTTTATTAACTAACCATCAACTGGACGCCAATTTCCCGGTAGGGGTAGGCAGAGAGGATAGAACGCTCTATACCACTCTGTCCTGACACAATTCCTTCGCTTCCTCCCTACATTCATACACCTTCTCATGCACCCACGCCGATTTATTCTGACTTTTTCACAAGTCATTCGCTTTGCCGATAATGCTGAGTCGATATTTATTTATTAATTGTATTAATACCCTTTGCTCTTGATTTATCCTGCAAGTCCGAACTTATTGGCACATTTTAAATATGTTTTTTTTATTCACAGGGAAGAACAAGAACCTATTGGTGATGGTCCAGTGGTAGACGATAAAGGAAAGGCTGTTGTTAAATCTTCCTTGGGCTCGGAATACACCGTCACAGTAGAGGATTACAAGAAGAAGGAGCTACCATCGAAAGTTATTTGCCACCCCCGTTTTTTTAATCAATTGAAACAGCCGAATACAACTTTTCAAATAATTGGTTTGATTTTTTAACAGGATTATACTACTCACTTGCTGAGTTACTCTTTTTTGGGACTTATTACATTTGTTTTTTAAATGTTCCTTTTCAAACATCATTCTATTCTTCATCATCCCCTTTTCCTCATCCTTTTTTATTATTTTAGACACTGTGTACGTAACGTGGATTAACAAAACTCGTAGTACAACCCGAAAACTGGGTGAATCTACATCATATTTGGAGTCAAACGTGCAATATGACCTTTGAATCATTGCTGGAATTTTTTCTTTTCTTGTAAAAGCTTATGTACCGCAGATTGAGTAAAATTGCACAAATTCTTATAAAAATTAGCTTTTTGCTATTGTTTTCTTTAAAGATAGTATTAATTTGACTAAATAAATTATATTTGAAAACAAAATGTAATAATTTCTCGAAAAAAATTCAACTTCTTACTCAATTTTCTCGAACTCTATGGGTCAAATAAAAAAAATATATTCTACAAAATCGACTCCAAATATGATGTAGATTCAATGGTTTTCCGCTTCTAATCGAGTCATATTATAACATTTTCACGGTGTCTATATTATAACTTCAACTGTTAATACTCAAAACCCGGTATTGGTCATGCAAACTAATATTTTACGTCATATACAATATAAAAATTGGCGTTTTGTATGGGGTAAAAGTTTGTTTTTTTTTTTAAATATAATATATTTTATTAATTAAAGTGTGTACCATTGCTATCTATGCACTTTTGCCATCGCATAGGGTAGTTCATCGATCCCTTACTAAAATAACCATTCGGACGGGAATCAATAAAATCTTTTGAAAGTCGTTTGGACTGCCCCATCGGAGTTGAATTTTTTCCCTTGCAAGAAGTTATCCAAATTTCGAAAAAAATAGTAATCTGTTGGGGCAAGGTCCGGAGAGTACGGTGGATGTCTTAGACATCCCAATTGAAGCTTTTCTAATTTGGTAGCCGTCTGTTGTGCAGTGTGTGGTCTAGCGTTATCATGAAGCAGCAGTGGCCTAGAGCGATTAACCAGCCTCGGTTGTTTAGCAGCTAGCTTTTCCATCATGTTTGCAGTTGCTGACAATAGACATCTGCCGTAATCGTCTGCCAGATTTAAGAAAGCTGTAGTAAACGACACCAGCACTAGTCACAACGCAGCAGTCAACGCGCGTTTGTTGATTTGCTTCACTCAATTCGTGAGGTACCCACCTTTAAAGCTTTTTCACCTTCCCAATTTGCTTCAAGTGAATTAAAACAGTTTTATCACTAACACCGCAGCCTGCAGCTAACTCGGACGTGGTTTGCGATGGATCCGCTTCCACAATAGCCTTCAATTCTTCATTATCAACTTTGGTCTCCGGCCGTCCACGGGGCTTGTTCTGCAGGTCGAAATTTCCAGAACGAAAACGTTGGAGCCAAAAACGCACTGTGTTTTCTTTTGCGGCACCGTCGCCATACATATCATTAATCCTTCGAGCCGTTTTCTGCAGCACTGGTGCCACGGTGGAACTCGTACTCGTAAATAACGCGATATTTCAAGTTTTCTATTTTGTAAACTGAGTGACGCAAAGAAAAAAACAATTGAGGAAAAAACAAATGAATTATAATTTTCGAAACACAAATACTTGAGTAAATATAGCTGTATAAATTTGAATTTGGAATTCCTAACCAAAGAGAAGATATTTGAGATCAAAGTTGCCAGTACGGCAAAACGCCAATTTCATATGTAAGGACCTAATATTATTATACTCTGAAACGAATGTGTTGGTTTTGTAAATAAAAAATCGGTGTGCGTCGGACCACACGGTGGAAGTTATACTTCTTTGGCCATTCTCATACACCCACTCACGCACACAAACAGACAGGATATATATAAATGAAATATAAGACATTTTTCAATATTATTCAATATATTATACGTGACTTCACATATTGTAAAATATGTGTCCTTCCAGAAGAAGTTTGAAATAATTTGTTCCTTATCTGCACGTTTCTTTTGCTTAAACTGCGATTTCCAAAATGTTCAAAAATAGGTCAATAACGACCTGTATTAACCCATAACTCAGTCAATTTTTCCAAAAACTACTCGAGTTATCGTCTGGAAGGACACATATATAAATTTCAATAGGAAGGTTCCGCTATTATTTGGAAATAGTTGAATATACGGACACACCACATGGTCCGTAAATTCTAACCTCTGAAAACAAGTCAATAGAGTGACAGATGTCAAACTCTGTTGACAATAAACAAAAAACAAAATAATAGAAATGACGCGTAAGAAGTAAGATTAGGATAAGAGATAAAGGAAGAGGGAGAAAGATTAACCTCAAAACGTAGGTTGAATATACGGACACACACCACGTGGTCCGAAAATTCTAACCTCTGAAAAGAAGAAGAGAGTGACAGATGTCAAACTCTGCTGACAATAAACAAAAACAAATGTGGCGCCATTTTCTCTTAAGCGCCATTTTCTCTTAAAAATCAGCGTGACGCGGTTTCTCGACCAACATCCCACCCCAAAGTGTCTAACGGGCGCAAAGAAGTATAACTTCAATAAATATATATAAAATGTGTCTTTTGTGTGTGTAGGAATATGGGTGAGAGGGTGTGTGTTAGGGTGAGCAGACGTGTGAGGGTGTGTGGGTGTCTGTGGATAGTAATATATGTCAATTACATACAATAATAATCTCTCCTGCAGGATAATAATAAAAAATAGTTACTTAACCAAATTTAGGGTGTGTTCAATTCTGGTGGAACATTAACTTTACTTTCTTTTAAAATCATTATTAAGCGAATAAGTATTTTAAAATATTGGATACATTTAAAATCAGGAAAGGAAGATAAAAAAAAAACACGATTACTGTTTTCCGTTTATTTTAAACATTCAAAAAGGTTATAATAAGATAGTGTTAATGCTACACGAATTTTTCTATTTAAAACCATAAGTTTATATTCAGTACATTTATGACACATATTAATATTATTTTAGGAGCATACAAGAAATCTACACAATCATTAGTATTTAAGGAAAACAGGTCAGTGTTAAGAAACCCCAAATACTTTTTACAAAAAATACTGTTTTAATATTATTAGATACATTCATCACAGTTTACAGATCTCTACTTCTCAACTCGACTTATTTTATTTGTATTCCTAATCCAGTCTTTCCCTTGCAACATTCGATACAAACTTAACATAATTGATTCTAACTTTATTGGTTTATTTTAACTCACAGAGAGGACTTGCCAAAATACCTACGTAGCATTTCAAGGTTTTAAAAACACCGCTACACATCGCATATTTCAAAGAAACGCCCGAAAATTACATCGATATTTGGAAATAGTTTTAATATTAATATTTCATTTGTGATACCTTGGATTGGTACTGAAGCGTATGACTGTCCGTCTTACCTTCATGTAATAAAATGATCAAGATACACAGCACTTGGTGTAGTGGTGCAGTGCCCTATGCACTATTAATTTGTGGATAAGGGAATGTAGAAATAGTAGTATTAGGTAAATTTTTTGGTCAATATGCCAAACGAGGCTTCTCATCATGCTTTAGTGATCTAATTAAATACCTGCATTTAAAACAAGCCTCTCTTTGGATTAAAAAAAAACAAATAATACCTAGTACAAGTAAACCACTCATATGCTACTAGTAATATCTTTGTAGTTAAGCTCACTATTTAAGTGGTTTACGTATTTATGTGACATTAAAAAGACAATAATATTATGATAATCTCTTCCACGCAAGAATTACATTCCTAAGACAAACCATTCGACTTCGCTTCCTTACCTACATACCTGTGTGAACCCTGGTTTCCCTAATGAAACAAAAAAAACACAATTCAATGTGTTTTTTTATTGTTTGAGTCAAAACTAAGATGCGTTCACTTTAAAAAGCATTTCTTTAAAGACAAGAAATAAATATTTTTTTTACGATAATGATTTTAGAAAAAAAAGGAATTTATCCAGTTTAGTCATCATTATACTAAATTTTGAGATATGTTCGGTAAGTAAGTACTTATATTTGCCGATATCACAACCATTTTGTTTTTGAAACATTTTTTAAATGCATTTGCATCCAGGCCAAATAATTTGTTACACAGCCAATAAAAAAAATGCTAAAACGTTCAATAACTTTCTCAAAACCAAAAATAATTCATGCTCAGGAAATAGAAAAATGAGTTCGTACTTTTGACCACACAGAGAACTATTTATTACAGTACTAATTACATTAAGATACAAACATTTCAATAGAAAATAGTATACGTTGTTCGATATGGATAAGGTTTTACATACTTTTTATTGTTCATTTTTCTCAAATCTTACTCTCTATTTCGACTTCATTCAATATTCAAATTTGGTCCTGAAAATGTTTGGAAAATGTTCCGTTTCATTCATAATTTTATACTCAGTACACATTAAAATTTCACCCTACCAATCAATTGAAATAATTTTCGATGGATTTAACATTTCTAGGAGGTTAATATAATCATGAAAAGCTGTAGCAGCACAATTTTCTTAAAACTTCACGAAACTTAAGTGCATTGTACTTGCGTAATGCGCCAAAAATGTAGGTACTATTTTAAAATCATTATGTTTTGAACGCTGTCTATGAATTCAATCATACAATAAAAGAGTAATCTCTTATTTTTTACGTAAAACATTGGTTATGTTTACAAATTACTTAAACATTATAAGAAGTTCAAAATGCCTGCATTTTGACTATATTTCCACCAGAAGAATTTTATAATTCGCATATTACATCACCTATTATTAAATACTTTAATACATTTTTTTTTGTTAAATCGATTGAAAACCGATTTTGTTATTTTTTCTTAGACACCTTTAGATAGTTACAATGAAGGTTTTTTTTTACTTGCATCGAGAAACACATTAAAATCATTTTCTGATTATTATTGATATGCAGAAACACCTTTTTAAAAAATTAAAAACCTTATTTTTTTAACCAATATAGACACCCAGTTAAATCTAATACGTATGTCTGTATATTCCAGCAGATACCTAAGCACGTATCTACTTAATTTCTCATCACATTCAATGTGAGTTTGAAAATGAACACATTTGAAATGAATACTGTGTTCACACTTGAGAACATCTTGTACAATTTTTTTTAAAGATCGCGTAAAATCTCATCAATGTTCCTAAGTTTGTTCAAAAGTAGATACGTACTTAAGTTAGATTAAAAGATTATGTTTTAGTACATATGGTAAATGATTTCCCTATATTAAATATACACTTGAACACCAATTTTAAGCATGCATATATAAAATACAATTAACGCAGAGTATCTGTATGTTATAAACAGTTATCATAATAAAATTATTTAGAAATAGTAATACTGAATAATGGCTATCAGTATATTTTATATGAAAATACACCGAACATTGAAAATGACCTAAATTATGAGTCAGTATAATATAAATTAGTAACAAAATACTGTTTGATAGACTAGAATGAATAATATATTCTTGTGTACAGTATAAGACAACGAGGCAGTCATACACACATTGACAAGTTAATACTACAAATACCTGGTCTCTTTTCTTGCAGAGCCTAAACCAATGAACTAGGTAGTAGCACTCTAGGTTCAAAATGAGGTTCAAAGAGGACCAATGGTATTGGAAATACAAAAATTTTTGCCAAAATGAGCCCTGTAGGTACAGTTAACCTTTTTTGCTGCTTCTGCAAGGCAGTTTTTCTTTTACTACCTCGATTGTAGGTTTAGCAATAATGTATACATATATCTGACAAATTTTTATTCAGACAGTAGGTACTAGTCTTGAGTTGAAACAAAAAATGGTGAAAGATTTTGCGTCAAGTTAAGCGAAATTTAACATTTTATAATATAATATGAGTAGGTAACGCATTATTTTGCTTGTACATAATTACATATTCTACTGAATGTACACCAATATTGATATTTTGTGAGCATAGTGAAACGGTATGAATGATCGATCCTTACTTTTTGGCACTGGAATTGTCTCCGCAGCATTTGGACCCGGAGGAACAGCTGTTCTTCTTCAGGCATGGTTCTGATGAACAGTTCCTCATCTGGTAGACGTTGGTGGAGGATATGGAGTCGGACTTCTTGGCTTTCTTCTTCCCTCGGAGACTCTTGGGCAGGGACTTGCGGCGGTTGTTCTCGCACGAGCAGCCGCCCTCCTGAGGAACTGCCTTGGGCGGACTCGGCTTCTTCTTCTCCTTCTTCTTGGAGAAGCTTTTGGAACCTAGTCTCAATAGCTGACCAGCACCGGACTCTTCTGGGACAACCTGAAAAATTGGTACAGTAAAATGATTACGAATTTTCTAAGCGATGGATTTTGAATTTTTTTTTGAAACTACTATGATGAAGATGTGCATTTTCATTTAGTTTTTAAATGTTGGTTATTGGTTTTTCACAACGATTTTATAAATCGTTTATTTCACAGTAAAACATTGATTTAATGCCTTGAAATGATTCTTTACGTTCTACTTTCCCTGATCCGCACCCAATGTCCATTTATAATATGTAGAATTATTTGATCAGGTGTGACGAACCTCCATGACAGCTTGTAGAAGTTTAGGTTGAGGTTCAGGAGTTTCAGGGTTGGCGATGATGATATCAGGTTCTGGCTCCTTATTCCTAGCTGCGTTCTTTCTCATAAGAATTTTGGCTTTCTTCCGTAAAATCTCTTGAGCTCCAGGATGATATACTAGTGCTGCATTCAAATCTATCTTATCCAGAACGAACAAATTCGAGAAGCCTTTGGACCTAAGAAAAGTGGACAGTAATTATTACAATGATGAATAAAGTAATATACATGTAGAGAACCTGATGTGTAAAAAATACAAACCTCACATCAGCCGTCCTCCGATTAGCACCATTAATAGCCAGAAGACTTATTTCCCCAAACACAGAGCCTTCGGATAAAGTCGCCAAAACTTCAGTGTCGTTTTCTCCTCCCATTACCTAAAATGAATTAGCGTTATAAAGAAGATAAGCGATTCATTTATTTATATATTTTAACATATCATTTTATCTCACCTCAACTTCCCCCATTTTGACGATATACATTTCCTTCCCCACCTCGCCTTTTCGGCAGATCAAATCCCCGGGTAAAAATATTACGGGACGAAGTTTAAGTACCAAATCTCTTAACAAAGCTTCATCACAATCGGTAAACAGTTGAACTTTGCTCAATGTCTGGATATGCACGTTGATAGCTACGTCCGTCTTCAAGTTGATGGGAAGGGCGTTGATAATATGAGACTCATCTGTTAAGATCAAATTGAATATGTCATTTGATTTTTTAACTGTGTAAACCAAAAGGTAGAAAAATATCAGTGAACGAACCCAAAGTATGCTGCTGCTCCCATGTAAAATTGAACCAAGAAGTGACTCTGCGTTGAAGATCAGCAGGCAAATTTTGGCGTCGCATGTACTCCATAGTCTCATCAACAAGTTTCCTGTACTCGGTCTAGAAATATGAAAATATTTAATGAATTTTCTTGGTAAAATAAAAGAACACTTAAATATGTTATTTAGTCGTTAGGGATACCTGGGATCTGGTCGCTGTAGCAATAATGTCTCTTATTTGCCCGATGAGCAAAGCGAAGACAAACACCCCCATCAGCCAAGCGAAAGTCATAAATATATATTCCAATTCATTCTCTGGTTTTGGGTTCTTGCCGATAGATGTAGCTGTCTTTGTTGCGAAGTAAAAGCACCGGATGTATGCGTTACCAATTCCACTGAAAACCCAACCGTTCGATCCAATGCCTTCCCATGTGCTTACTTTGTAGTAGGCGCAAGCATTCAGGTGAATTAGATAGAATATGTATATCAGAGTACGACCGACGCGGACCTGACAAAATTATTAAAGTAGTGTTAAAATCATTATCACTTAAAGAAGATTCCATCTTGATCGTAATACTTACAACAAACGGAGATGCAAGAATTCTATCCAGCGAGGTGTAAAAGTCAGCAAATGTATGGATTCTAAGGAATCGGGGCATTCGAAGCAGTACAGTCGATGTTCCAAAAAACGGAATACATGACCTCTAGAGGCACGAGTGCCATGAGATCCAGCTGAAAAATATTTTTTCAGTAATAATATTTTCCTTGTTTTTCAGTTCAAGTTTTCAGTAATTCAGTAAATATAGTTTTTAGAAAGAATCGTGATGAAAACCCTCACCTTAAACTGAAGTTTTCTCAGGTAATTGCTCCGCGTGTCCATCGGATCTTTCACCCAAAAACCTTCGGACAGATAGGACACGCGAGGTTTGATGACTGCCACGTCGATCAGGAAGATGACGTCACACAGGGAGTCAATAGTCAGCCAAATCGGAGTATTCTTGGGGGTCTGGTAAGGGAAGGACCAGCGGAAAGGTATCACACAGCTGTTGTAACAGTAGCACAATGTTACGATCAGGAGCCACAGAAGGTAGAAAGCTCCTTAAAACGAAATAAGAACATGTTTAGGAAATACATCGTTTTTAGTATGACAGTATATGTTATGGGTTGTCAGGTTTCGACGTCTTAACTTACCGTGAGGATCGATCACAAAAGTACACTTCTCATAATCCCAAAACTTCAGACAGGGTTTTTTACGTCGTTCGGGCACAGTCTGCATTTGAGAACTAGCTGGCTTAATGATTTCCGTAGAGACAACGCTGAAATTTTACATAAATTAATCTCATTAGTTAATCTCATTATTAAAATACTTTGGAAATTAAGGAATCAATGATAATTTACCGTCTCATCATGGCCGGCGAGGGGCTGCTCTCAGTAGATGGAGTTAAGGGAAGTTCTACTCTGGAGCGAGATCGTGCCGCCCTTTCAGCGAACCGCCGCAACAACTCACTCATGCGATCTCTGGCAGGACCCTCCCCTGGAAAATTCAAGTTATTTCTTTCCAGGCTTGGCTTGAGAAGGTTATCCTACCTTAGAATTAAGATACACGTTTGATAAAATAACAATTCCATCTTATAGTTAAATTTTGACCGGCATCGAAATACCATTGCGCTTTCCAGATTAATTCTTATTAAAGTTCGATTTCATGCTCGAAGTTGATAAATCGCCTCCTGGCAGTAATATATACGGTTCAACACTTACCCCCGAGAGTTTGCTACATGCACTTGTGAAGGGGTAGAAACATGCACTTACCCGATCCTTACGTAATATTACAGTTATAAAGTTTTAATTAAATCCTCGCTTCTCTTTACGTAAGCCTAAGTATTCGATTAGCCAGCCAATACAACATACAATGCATATAATATATTTCTCTCTGGAAATATCAATCAGTTGAAAATATAAATATATTATATAGATGGTTATAGGTTGAATAGTATAGTAGTATTTTAAAATCAACATGTTATTAATTTCAGACAAGCTATTCTAACACCGTGCTGGTCGCTTACCACATACATAATAGAGACATTTCCAAACAGGCACAAAACATACGTACTCACTCCATAACTCTAGATAGAAATTAAAAAAATACTGCGAAGTCTAAAAATGCAACAAAATCATAGAAGAAGAGTATATTATGATTGTATAGGGAAGATAGAGTTGAGTACACCAAACAATCCGTAAACCATATCCGAAAACCGCTAAATACTGAAACAGACAACACAGCGTTAAAATGAAAACATTAACTAATGATAACTAAGGGAGAGAATGAGAACAGTTATTATGGCACTACGAAGACATTGTTTTACCTGTAAATCTTCAAAACAGGTAAACCTTGGGATACGGAGCAGTTGCAATCCATACTAATGTCAAGAAACCTGAAATGCCGACACTGCTTTATTTTCCATTACAAGAGAAGACATTCACTTCAAAAGTCTATTCATTATTCGTAGGAGATGAAACATGAACTTAGTTGGATTCTTCAATATTGTTCCATGTTTATTTGTAAAATCCATACTAGAGCAGTGGTAATTACATCATAATATTTAAGTGACTAAATTCTTTCTAGTCAGGTACCTACTTAGATTTAAAAAAAAATAAAATAGTAATTTTCTTCACATTTTATCTGAAGAAATCAATACGACTGCAGAAATCCCAGCAGTTTCGCCTGCTTCAACAAATTTTAATCTAGTAATAAACACATTATGTCACTTGTCAGTACTTATGAAAACAATGCAAAGGACACATTTAATAATAGTAATCGTAACTTAATTACATTATTTTACAAAATTTGAAAATATTTTTTTGATATACACCAAAACACAGGGAGGTATCTAATTTTCAGGTATCTAATTGACTGTAAAATATGTGGGATTTACTGAGGTTTTGGTAGATGATTCTATTATGATTAGGCTTAATGGAGTTTGATGATCTACAGAAAAGTGTTGTATTTTATGGTAGGAACTCACAACTGCGTCTCTTGTCCACGATCCCTGAAGTTAGGACCCCCCTCGGGTAGCGGGGGAGTAATGGGGGTGGGGGTGGGGCCACCAGCCTCGCGGAGGGAGTTCAGCTCCGACTCGTTACTCTTGCGAAAGTCTGCCGCCATCTGCATCCTGAGATATTGACAACTCAATCAGATCAGAAATTGTAAATTATTCATATCATTGATAAATTATAATCCAGCATAATTCCTGCAAACTTTTCGTCGCTGTTCTCTGTTGATACGTCTTTAATAGTCCGTAATGATGTAATGGCTGACTTCGTGGTAGATTTTCTAGGTTATAGAATCTAAACCACTGTCTGAGGAATCCAACCTGGATGTAAAAGTTGTCCAAATTTAGACATAAAGTCAAATACCCGTACCACACCTGATATTTCGTGTGCAAATATTTCATATTTATTTATTTAATTGTTTTTACGCCCATAGGGCTTTTAGAAAGTCATTTTAAATTATTACACAGTAGGTAGCTGAATTACCGCCAGAGATGGCATCCAGACACTGTTCCCTAAAATGCACTAGATTTGTGTTGAAAACATCAATATTGTTAGCCAGTGCGTGCATTCTTCGTATAGGTGAGTTTGCACTGTAATTGGTCGATGATTGGCTACAATAAAATAGTGCATTACTACGGGTAGCTCGACCAGGCACTCGTATACTAATTAAATTTGTTAGTTGACAACAATCAAACATAGATTTTAATACTTTGAACAGAAAGAGCAAATCATTTATGTATATTCAAAAAGTTATAGTTTATGTTTACAATGGGAATATTTAATTTAAAATTAATAAAGCGCAAAACTTTATGTTGGACCCTTTCAACGTTCTTTACGTGAACCCTGTAATAAGAGACCAAATGATCGAGTTATATTCAAGCTGACTTCTTACTTAAGCATTATACAAAATTTTCATGGTTTTCATAGATTCGAAATTTTTTATTGTCTCAGTAAAAATCCCAATGTTCTCGTGCTTTTATTAACTTTGTTTTGAATATGATTAACGATTATATTATGTGCCTAAATCTGCCGCGGCCCTTCGCCCAATGCGGCGCGCTGACCCCACATGAGGGCGGCGAGCTCCTGTTGCTAAGATACTAGTAAAGGGAAGCCAAGTCTCACCAAGAAGTCCGCTTGGTGTCGGTTTCAGCATCCCACGCGGGGCGGGGCGTGCGCCCCCAGCCGTCCTGGCCGGGGGCGGCACGCCAGGCCCCCTCGCCCCCCGCGGCGCGCGGCCCCCGCATGAGGGCGGCGAGCTCCAGCCTCTCTGGGTACACCAAATTCTAGGCAAACAAGAATAAATATAATTATAACCTTGGTAATTGTCGCGACTACTATTTTTAAATAGAAAAAAAATAAATTTGGGCTCTTATCATATATGCCCAAATTATTTCAGTTTAGGAGCAGTCAAATAGTCAGGAATAACTGTGCTAGAAATCAGGAAACAAGTTCTAATCCGGAATCCACGACTCTACCACGGACCACAACCCGATAACTGATAAATTATTTTTCTTAGAATTAGGAGTTAATTCAATAATTAGAAATACAATTTTCTAAAGTTTATTTATAAGTAAAATTTATTGCTGCAATCCTATTCTTAACCGTACAGATTTTTAAAATTAATTGAGTATTAGACATAATACTGTCAGAATTGCTATAATGGCAACACTGCCCCCCGACCACTGTTAGAATTTTCTCTCTGCTTTTTCTATCTATCTTCTCAAATGTGAGGTTCCTTGGTTGGAGTGGCAGCAAAAATCT
This sequence comes from Micrasema minimum, assembly GCA_022494985.1. Taxonomy (NCBI): domain Eukaryota; kingdom Metazoa; phylum Arthropoda; class Insecta; order Trichoptera; family Brachycentridae; genus Micrasema; species Micrasema minimum. The sequence continues at coordinate 52,653 of JAGVSP010001187.1, forward strand.
TGTTTTTTATGTTATAATTGGTTTAATGATCAGCTTTTTCTATCTATCTTCTCTGTCAGACCACAATTAACGAAAGCAAGATCGAAAGCAAGAAAAAACAAGATTTTTGCTGCCACCCCAACCAAGGAACCTCACATTTGAGAAGATAGATAGAAAAAGCAGAGAGAAAATTCTAACAGTGGTTGGGGGGCAGTGTTGCCATCATAGCAATTCTGACACATACTTTTTCATGTCACTTTTTCAAGTGCATTGGGCATCGCATTTCCTTGGTGGGTAGGTACCTACCTACCTTGCCCACGATCATTACCTAATGATTGTAATTAATCATTAGGTACTCGTATTATAGCCGTCAAAGCGTAGTATTATTAATCCTTTTCATTGACAGGGTCGAAATCCCTTTTATTGTCAGAATTTAATCCTCACTCAGAGTAACTAACTACGCATCAATAACTAAAGTGAGTAGGTGGCTATCTAACCAGGAGACTGCTGTTGGGAACACCGTACCTGAATGCACTTCTCTCCCTTAAGAGCCCGTTTTATAAACAAGCAATCAAACGTCCGTTAATTATACGAAATTTATCTGTTTATAGCATTAACTTACGTATTTGTATTTTTTAAACACCTTTTAACGATTCGTTATCCATAAGCCACGCCTCCGCCACGACCCATTTCTATACTTTATTTGTAATTTGTCTATGAAACTCGAAAATCTGATCTGTCAGATCGTAATAATTATACGTCAATTTTTTTAAACAAAACTGTAATCTGATGTCTGACTACCTTTATATTATTATTATTATTATCGTTTACATTAGTTTAAATTTAAAAGTAAGCCACTTCATCATTTACGTTGGATTTCACAGTTTGAAGTAAATTACTATTGGAATCCATCCAATATGGCCGCTGAATATTTGACATTTCAACGAAAAACGGATCGTTAGGAAACATAACCCCTCACAATAGTTCCGGTAGATGGTAACGGATAAATTACTTTACCAGCGTTTTATAAAACGGAAAATCGGGTTTTATACGAAATTCAACACAAAAATGGCTTAAAGCTTGAATAACGGATGTTTATAAAACCGGTCCTTAAGTAGGTTGTAGCACCGGAAACGATGACGTCATTAATTTGCTATTTCGATTAATTACTAATCTACTAATGAACTACTCGTATCACATAGGTAGAGAGAATGTGATGTCTGTCCTGGCCAGATGTTAAGTTAACTAGACAAGCTATTTCAAAGAGAACTGCCAAGATTGTGTGATTTGTCTGATTCCGATGGGTTTTGTGATTCTTTTCTTCATTTTTCTGCAGTGTCAAGAAACAGCGATATGTCTACACGTAACTAAAAAACAACTATTTAAAACATTTTCAAAGCTTGGAACCACGGTTTTCCTCTAACATAATATATTACTTCCAATAATCTATTTTGTGAAAATTTGAAATTTTACTATGGGCATACTATGGCTACATGTTCCGAGAACATTTCACATTAGAGTGACGCGCCCAAACACAAAACTTTTTCGCAGAGAAATGAAAAAGGTTTTTTGTCTCAACAAATAAGACGTACATTTTTAATAGCCATTGTCGTAAATGTTAAATTAATGATAACATTAATATATTATTTTTAACTAACAGAAGAGGCAGTTTACGGCACCAATAACTAACTAACGGAGAAGATAAAACGCCATACCACTCTCTTCTGACATACTTCCTTTGCTTCCTCTACATTCATACATCTCCTCATGCACATACGCCTTCGACTTTTCACATGTCCACTTTTCAAGTACTTGGTATGCATGTCTTTCTCGGCCTTCCGCGGCTTCTACATCCAGGCGCACTTGCATTTAAACTTTTTTATTCTTTCATCACTCATTACACGACCAAACCATCGTTGAAAAGGGCTTTCTTAATTTTGTCGATAATGCTTAAATTGCTCTAATTTGGACATTTGCACACCTATCAAACATAGTCCTACCACACATAGAGATGACATTTCAACAGCATTCAGTCTACTTTCATCCTTGTTTTTCCAACACCACGCGAATATAGAGGAAAAGAAATTTTTCACTATCTAATACATTTTAATCATTCTGTTTCCCTCTAACAAGTTGAAATTGAGAAAATTGTCTAAATCTGGACATTACAAGGGACGGAAGAAAATAGCATATCTATGAAAATTAATATCATTGGTCCTAGCACCCTTCTTCTTCCACGTTCTTAATATTCTTCACGTGCACGCGTGACTATTATTCAGACATTTCACAAATCAATATACTTAGTGATTTAATATTTATTTATGTTGCAATAAGGCTAATGGCCAATGCCGGATAGCAAAATATCCATTGTATCCCGACCTGGGCTTCAGAATGGCAAGTGATCTACGGTACAAAATCCATCGCCATTCAGAAGTGTCTCCTGCGACATTCAGACCAGCAGACGGTCCCTGGAAGTTGGAGAGCGTAGCAGGTAGAAGGTCACTTCGTATCTTTTCATACGACGTTACGCGTACTTCGGTTAACTTTTGGAAGTAATTTGCCGAGAACTTTTTGAGAGTGTAGAGCCTACATTAGGCTGCGAGGAAATTCGCAATATACTGTCGTTAATTTATTGTGTAAGCACACAAAACCAAACATTATTTTCCGATTTTAACAACCTAATATTTCAGAGTTCTGAAAGAACTGGGAATGCGGCATGAAGTAGCGGGCGCCGAATTCAACAGTATGAAAGCTGTCTGGAGATCGGATGTTTACTCGGTTAAAACAAAATTCCGCCTTTATAACGCCTGCATCACACCTGTTCTCCTCTATGGCTGCGAATCGTGGCACCTAACCAGGGCCCAAGATAGCAGACTTCTGATCTGACTTTTGAGTATAGGCATCTTAGAAGAATATTAGGAGTGCGGTGGTTTGACTATGTAAGGAACACAGAAGTGAGGCAACGGACAGAGCAACCCTTGGTATCTGCTGTCATCCGGCGAAAGCGTTTCGGCTGGCTAGGCCATATACTACGTATGCCTCCCGGAGCCTCCACCATGCTTGCCTATTTTACAAGGCATCAGGTTCTCGGCGTCCTGGTCGTCCACCGTTGACAACTCGTCGGCAGTTTGCGTCAGAGCTGCGGGACGTGGACTTGACTTGGGAGAATACACGGGAGCTGGCGGCCGATCGCTTGGCATGGAGGCAGTTTGTGGAATCCATATGCTCCACTTAGGGAGCGGATATGGTATGATGATGATGAATATTTCGAAGTTTATAAACGAAATCAGAGATAAACTCTAAAAAAAGGATTGTTTTTTTAAACTATGAATTATTATCAACCGTGCCTAGGCGTTGGTTGCTTAAATGCACGTAATTAGTCTTATCTAAACCACTTTGGCCTGGACATTTGAAACCGTGCATTTTTACGAGATTTTTTTTTTACCATCATCACACCATATCCGCTTTCTATGTGGAGCATATGGAAACTGCCTCCAAGCCAAGCAATCGGCCGCCACTCCTGGACGTCCACTGTTGACAATCCGTCGGCAGCTGCGGGACGTGGACCTGGCTTGGGAGGATGCACGGGAGTTTAAGGGGCTACTAGGTCCACCCTTTGTTAATTGTAAAATGTAGTAAGCGCCCGGGTGAGCGCTCGTTAAAACACGACCAAAATCCGATCGAACGTCGCGCCGTTTGGTTTCATTATTATTTGCATCGCGTAGGTATACAAAAAATACACGATAATCTTTAAAATGTAGTAAGCGCCCGGATGAGCGCTCGTTAAAACACGGAATTTAATATAATCAAAAATCTACTAATGTTTTACAAATTTTAATCAGATAATGCACTAGATATATACGTATTCTTTAATACATTTTTTTTTTAAATCTTATATGTACTGTTTTTGTGTTATGCATCAAATGTTATTAAAAAACAGGGGGTTTTTTAAAATTAATTGTGATTCAACGAAATATTTAAATAAAAATTTAGTCCGATAATTCACTAGAAAAAGAATTAATAATTACCATGAAGTACAAGGGAATTTTGCCCTGACGTAAATGAATGTATGGGGGACCCCGTAGAACGCTGGTGGTGCCCAGTGGGTAGCGTCGCGGTCTCTGAGTCCAGAGATCGTCGGTTCGAATCCCCACTTCGACACGACTCGATTCCTATTTTCAAGCACAAGCCGCTTAGGCTTTATGAAAATAGTATTTACAAATTGAAATATGTGCAATATATCATAAGATTGCATAGATTTCTTTTTTAATATTTAAAAAAAAAAAATCATCTTTCAAAATGTTCAAACGGAACCTGAAATAAACTTGGAGTAAAATGCATGGGTTCATGTGTTTATACAGTAAATTTTTCATCAAA